>LTAE01001056.1:27724-53310 GCA_001647135.1 Pontederia paniculata | reverse complement strand
CGCGCGAGGTCAATCGATAGGGAGGGAGAGGAAGCGATCTTTACCGGCGTCGGTGTCTACGATCGGAGGAGAGCAGAGGAGAGAAAGTAGGGCTCGGATCCGAAGAACAAAAGAAGAAACGAAAGGGGGGTTAGGGATTTTGTTCGGCATTTGTGAGCAATTTAGCGAGCAAATTTGCGAGGAAAAATGGCGAGGAAAAATCTGCTCGATAAATCAAACTCGGTATATTAATAGTATTAATTTTATCGAGCAATATTTGGTCGCTAATTTGCTCGCTAATTTGGATATCTAATAATAATTATAGTTTGCTCATTATTTGGTCGCAAATTTGGTCGCTAAAGTGGACACATAAAAATAATTGTAGTTTGCTCGCTATTTGACCGTAAAATTGGTCGCTAGTTTCATTAAATATTTTTCTCGCGCTCTTCTCGTTGTTTTCTCGTAATTAGCGAGCAAATTAGCGGCAAAAATATGCTCGCTAAATGTTGCTCGCAAAATGACATTTTTCTTGTAGTGAATAATGTAAAACCTAAATTGTAGTTGATGTAATAGAGAAAGTAACCAAGAGTATAGTGATTTCATGTATAAAAAAATTATCCTACTCTTTTTTGTATTATTTTTTAGAACTAGTAAGAAACTTAACAATTTTTTGAGTGGTTTTTTCTGAGCCCCATATTTTTTAATTAATTTTATATTTATGATAATATTAATTAATATTTTAATTTCTAAATTAACATCAACGATATATCATTTTAATCTTATTATTTATGGCTTATATATATATTTTTAGTATTTATTCACTTAACTTTTATATTAATTGAGTAAATTCAAAACATAATAAAAATATATACATTTATATAATTTAAATTATTTAAGTTTTCATAGGGTTCCTCGAATGATCTTTTAAAATGTAAAAACCTCTTAGATCTTTCTACGACTTGAAAAGCCTATATATTTTTGTCAGGTCGAGTCAATTGTTTAGGTTTTCAATTTTTTTCTTGTAACTCTACTTAGATGTAGCACATAAAATTAACATTAAATATCATATAAATTTTATATTTTTTTAATTCTAAATAATCTACTTTGTATATTAACTGTTACATTTCATCCAGTCATGTAAAGTACAGTTTTATTTATTTATTTCATTAGTAAATATTTTTATAAAATTGAGAAGATAATCATTGAATGATGTTATTCTTTTATAAAAATAAAAAAAAATTAAAAGAATGATTTTCTCTTTTTCTATATTTCCTTGCTAGTAATATAAAAAGACTCATAAATTATATCTCGACTACTAATTAGATGATAATTTAAATTATTAAAGAGAAGATAAAATTATCGATAATCCGATTCAAATATCAATACGATGAATCCTAAAAATTTTAAATAAAAAACCAATATTTTTATATTACCAAACAGCCCCAATTCAACTCTTTCGTATCCTCTTTCTTCCCCTTTTCATATTTTTTTATAAAAAAAACACCTGGAGAAGTAATTTAAAAAGAATTGAGAAAAGATTAAAAAACACTTCAGAATTTGCCCAAAGAGAAAGAGGTATTTGCTTTTAGCTTTCACCATTACCATAGTAGCACTATTCTTTTTTTTTTCTTTTGAAGAGGGCATAGCAGCCTTATTCGTGCATCAAAACTTTCAAAGCATTTGATAAAACAAGTAAAGCAAAAGGAGTACAGTAGCGCATAAAAGGAACTTGTTCCAATGAAATTGGAAATGTTATTATTAAAAAATAAAGTACTCAAATGGATTGACAAAGTATAATCTCAAGATTAACACAGAAAAAAGCTATAATCCGAAGACCTTCTTAAGTATGCCAAACAAATGGTAGAAAATAAAACAACGTTCTTGCTAGGGTAACAAATGTTTAATTGGCCCAATGACAATCAGAAAGCCAAAGGTATAGAGGAACCTAGCATCAGCATGGTCATATCTCATAATTCCATGTACTTTCTGCTATCAACTTCGGACGCTTCTGCTCTTCCGCCAGATTGAAGGTTGCGGCAATCTGCACAAATAGTAAAAGTAACACAAAAGGCAAAGTAAACTCGACTTCTTGAAATATTTAGAGGAAAAATATGATATCTTTTCTGCAAAATAAATGGATAAGTATGTGTGTCATCTGGAGTATGAACAACATAGAACAACGTGAAAGAATGAAATCAGTCCTTAATGTAAGAAACATTAATATTTTGAGAAATTAATACAAAGGCAATTAAAAGTTCCAGACATCACAAGGACCACGAGTTCAACAATACCCTTTAAATGCTACAACACTTAATGGCAAGAACTCACTAGAGTAACTAAAGAAGATTGTTTCATTATACACTTGAAAATTATGTCGTCTTATAAACCTGTATCTTCATGGTGATTGGAGTAGGAATTTGTAAAGCTATTCAAGTGGAGGATGTAGGCTTTTATGCATAATTTCAAATAAATATACTTCAATGAAAATAATCTTCTCAAAAATGGCTTTACAAACATGTGGAAGGTCAGAATCCACAAGGATAAGAAAATTACTTGTGTTTAATGTCATAGATTTATTTGCAAAACTTGATAAACTAGTGGAAAATTGGCAATGCTTGAAAAGATTTAGTACTCCTCGAGAAACCTGTTTATTTGTCTTCTTTTTAGCATTCTTCATATAGAAAACTTGACTAGGTCTTCTAAGCTCTTTATGGTTAAAACAACAATGTTAATGCAGATGATTCTCACAGCATCCAAAGTGGAAATTTTAGTTACTATTGTAATTGAACGTTGTCTATAAGGAAACTACAATTCCATGACTATCCTATGGTTTCAATGAGAAGAAAAGACTCTCACCACCCTACCACACCCCCACAAGGCACGATAATCAAGGGAAAGATTAGTTAATGAGTCAAATTAAAAAATTAGACTAATCAAAAGACAATTGATCCCAAAACCTAAGATTGAATCAAGTTTATATTGAAACCATTAGCAATCAATAAGAATTCAGATTCTTTGCAGTAGGTCCATTCTTATTTCTTTTGAAAATAGACCATTTCCGTAATCAAGGGCAAGAATATTCCATTTTGATATTCAAATTCCATGTGAGCTTCCTTTTGCCTAAGTAGATTGCTATTAGTTCCTCCTGATAAATCAATTAAATTATCTTAGAGGTCAACTTAGGTCATTTGAACTAATATGGATACTTCTTGCTAACAGGTCCACCAGTGAATCTTTGCTTCGCAGTTTTTCTTGTAAAAAAAACATATAAATACAACATTAAAAATTTTGACTTCCTAACTTCAAGTAGAATGTACCACCACTCCAATCCATATTCTAGCTTTAATTACCTGCTATAAACTTTTATGATGCAAAGCATTTCCATGTTATGCAACTGTCATTGCCGACATTTACACAGTTGTTATGCAAGAAATAAACTTCTATGCTGCAAACTTCCAAGTTATGCAAGTGTCATTTGCTAAGCATGTGAGACCAAGATGACTAAGACTAGCAAGAAGGAAACAAGCAGTAATGAATAATTAACAAACTATAAAGTTGCACAAACAAGAGAAAAACATAATAAAACTATAATCTACAAAATTAGCTTATCCTATCAGAATCCAGCTTATCATGGTTCCTGTAATCCATGGAAGAGTTCAGGGCAAGATCTTTAGTACTGCCAGAACTGAACTTTACTTTACTTCTTGATTTACTATCAGAATGTAAGTTCAACAAATTCCATACGCTATCACTCATACAAACTTGTGTCTTTCATTTGTTACTATGTAACACTCATTATTTATATTTGTAGCTTAAATCTATGAGGAAAATGGACTTGTAAATTCACTTATGTGTAACCTCATGGAAACACCTAACATTATGAGTAATTTTGGTTAAAAAAAGTGAATTTCACTGTCCACAACTGTTCCTTACCATTCATCATTTTTGTTATACCCAAAATGACTAGTAATTTTGGATGTTTATATCTAGGACTTACACACCCAGTTTCCTCTAAATCAATATTTGAACTCCAGTACCAGGAACTACAAACTTAGCTGGCAGCTTGAATTCCATCAGCCATGGTGCCCATTATAAGGCATCCTCTTTAATACTTCAACCACCATACAGATAAAGTTATTGTTTACCTGGTAACCATCAAAACAAAGGTTGCTACTCCAGTGACTATGATAGAACTTACATTCTGTAACATATCTTTTCTTTTTTCCTTTCAACTTAAAATTCTCCACAATCGTTGACGACTATGTTGGACGAATGTTAGAAGCTCATTACTTTTCCGTTCATTAACTATATCAACTAAGGCAGTGACAGAGAGCCCCATTTGAGGGGGCAAGGCCCCTCCAATTCTAACAGTAGTGTAATAATATACATATTATAAAAAGGATTTTTTTTCTAATAATTATATGTCTTTTATACATTGGCCCCTCCCAACTTCTTACCCTGGCTCCGTTACTGAACTAAGGAGAACTTCTTGATTATATTTTAAGCCTTCCAAGCATTTCTCCTTGATGTCAATGGTCTTCTTACATTCGGTTCCGGTATATGAGCTCAAAATGTCTACAATGGTTTACAAGTTTCAGATATTGATGTGAGTTTCCAGAAATTCAAAACTCCGAACACTAATTATATCATCGCATTTTATTTCCCATTTTATTTCTAAAATGGGGCATGGCAAACCAGTTGGAGAGTTACCGCCATAGATATGTTTAGTCATTTCCCCTCCCTTGCGATTAGCAAGTAATTTACAGAACACAAGTGCATATACTCTTCGAAATGGAACGGGATCGAAGCGGCAGATCAGTAGGGGATTACCTTGAAGGATCCGTTGACCTTGGAATCCCTATTCCACTCAAGCCCCAAGTTCTTGGACGAGGTGTGGTAGGTGGCCTTAACGGAGTCTCCCCCTTCAAACTTTTGGGTGACGGCGAAGTCCCACTGGTGCTTGTAGACGTCGTAGCAGGGCTCCAGCACGGTGCGCCGGAGCTCCCCGTGCGAGTAGACGTACTTGACCTTGCAATTGCTGGTGCCGAGGCCGTACGCGACAGAGACCTTGTTGGCCGGGTCGAAGGTCACGGCGGCGTCCACCGAAGTCCGGTTGTCCTTCCAGAAATGCGTGTAGGTCAGGCTCACCGGCTTCTCCATCAACCTCACCGAATTCATGAACTGAAATCTCACGTCCTGCAAGAAACCCCCAAAACAAAAGAATGAGATCGGATCGAGGGACCATCGTCCGGGAGGTGTTCGGCGGTTGGTGAGCGCAAGAGAAAGGAACCTGCTTGGGGACGTTGTAGTCGACGATGAAGGAGCCGGGCTTCTCCAGGGACAAGGCGAGGCCCTGGAGGGAGGGGCCTTTGACGAAGGTGGCATCGGTCACGGAGGCCTTGAGGCGGAGGTCGGCGCCGGCGGGGGCGCCGGAGAGGGTGAAGGTGGCGCCGGCGGCCTGCTTCTCCAACTCGTACCGGGCCTTCACCGTCGCCTTCATGCTTTGCGTCTAACTCTGCTGCTAACTTTTTAGTGGTGGTTGTGTCTGAGAAGGAGATGAGAAAGGCGTGAACTTGGAGAGGAGGCGATGGGGACCAAACACTCGCGCCCGTCTTTTTTTACACACAACGCTTCTGCTGCCGCCGCCGCCGCTTCCTCATCCTCCTCCTAATAAGGTTTTGTTTAATTTGGTTTTTTTCTCGAGATAAAAAGAAAAGTTAATTGTTCTGACTCAATTTTGCCCAAATAAATTATAACGTACGAAAATATATATATATATATATATATATATATGAGAAATATTAGCGTGCATACAAAAATTATGTATACATCATGTATGCACACATTATGAATCTTTGGATTAGTATCATTTTAATCCAACGATAGAGATGGTTTGTGTTTTTGACCATCAAATTTAAAGTGATACTAATCCAAAGGCTCATAATGTGTGCATACACAATTTGTGTATGCATGCTAATATGTCTCTATATATATATGTGGTGGATTATCAAATTAATAAAAAAAAAATTTAAATTATTTATCATTAATTGTGCATTGAATGATCAAGATATGCTCAATATTCTTATTAAATGTGCTTAATAAGTGCATTAAACTCATATATATATATATATATATATATATATATATAATTTAATGGAGGTGTACTCTCTAAATAAGATATATTATATATTTTATTATTTGAATAGTTAAATTTTATATATGTGATTAGAAATGAATTCTATTTAATATTTACATTGTTGTCAATTAAATGATAATATGGTCTGTATATTCTAATTAATTAGGATATATTTTTATTAAATTATATATATATATATATATATATGGTTCAACGAAGGTGAAACATCATCCATGATTAAACACTTATATGATTAATCATCATTTTTTAAATTTATGATTCAAATTAAAATAATCTAAAATTATATTTTATTTTATATTAATTAGATTATTATAAATTATTTTAATATGTATCATAAATTTAAAAATTGATTAATTATATGAATATTTCACTATGAAACACATGGAAAAGTGTGTTACCTCCGTTAAATAAATATATATATATATATATATATATTCAATTAGAATAATTATCATTAGTGAAATTCATTCACATCTTTATTCTTTTTAAAATTATTTTTTTCCTAAATTAACTATGTCCATGGGCCTCTCCTGGTTAATCTAAAAATTATACCATAGGATTAAATTCCGACAAGTGTTAATATGAAATGGGTCGGGGTATACCATTTGAAATTTCGATCTGAGATCTATACAAGTTTTTTTATATTTTTTATCTATTGAAATTCCAAGTATCATAATGTAGATATTAGAAGCCAGAATGCGAAAGATAATAAGATGGCACTGTTAACTTTTTATATACATGGCAATGACTTAGAATCCAAGTATGGTATTAGACTACTAGGTTCCATCGGGCACATTCTTTTCAGCTGTCTCTTGTAACATTGGAACAAGAAGAACAAAAATGTAAAGAGTGAGCTTTTGGATCCTACTTCCAAGGCACGAATTAACTACTTAAGTAGTACTTAAGTGCTACCTACTTAAGTAGGTAATATCGTACAACTTATTTGATCCATTATAAGATATTAGATTTACGGTGGATATGAAATCTTCTCTTTCTTAAATAATTTATTATAAGTTGTTAGATCTATCGTATATCTAAAATCTTATGATTGATAAGATAAGTAATATGGTGCTATCTACTTAAGTATGTAGCACCTCTATTGAACTCTATATTATTATTATTATTATTATTATTATTATTATTATTATTATTATTATTATTATTATTATATATATATATATATATATATATATATATATTGGATATAAATATACAACATTGTAAATTATAACAATCAATTTCTTCTCAAGTCCATTACGGCAAGTCTGTACTCAGGCTCAAGTTAGCAAACTTGCATACATAATCATATTATAATTTATAACATTGGTTATATATATATATATATATATATATATATATTGATCTTATGATTCTAAACTTTCTAACCGATCTTTGCCTTTATTTGACATAGTATTCAGTTGCTACACACAAGCGTTTTATGTCTCATGTAGACCCGTTATTCTAAGAGTTTATTTGAACGGAGAGATAGAATGTATTAAGAAAAAAAATTATATATATATGTATATGTGTGTGGATAGAGGTTATGAAATATGCTATGAAGGAAAAATTTTAAGAAAAGACAATTTTATGCTACTATAACAAAAAAAAAAAGTCGAATAAAACCATCTGAAAATATATCTCTTTTTAGTTTCATAAATTTAATGGAATTAACTTTAAGTCATCTGGAGGACTTCAAATTTCCATCATTCTAATTTCACCCTATCCCTTTCAACCCTTCAATTTAAACAAAGTTTAAAGGTCTTAGTCGAATATGAATCTAGACGAATCTTATTCAATTTCATATGATCTCATACGATTATATAATATTCATGATAATAATAATAATAATAAACAATTTTAAAAAATTCAATATATTTTTTTTTCATTTTTATTACGTACAATTTATTTTGACTTATCTCGATTTGTGATATATTAAAATATTCAATTTAAGAGTTGAACGTGAGAAATTTATTATTTTTATCTTTTAAAATATGTTTTTGTATTGATAGATGTATCGTCTATATTAACGTATAGTGTGTTGACTAAGTCAATATACTAGTTAAGTTGTTTGGTAAATATACTTAATATTAGCGATACATGATCGAAACTCAACGTTTTGAGACGTTTGTAAGACCAATATTTAGGGTAGCGACTAGAGTATTAAATTATTTCTTAATATACCATCAAAATATTTCATTATTACGTATTATTTTGTATGAACATAGTTATTTTTAATAACATGTGATCACTTTATTATTTATTATTATTTTATTAATTTCTAAATCATTTAATTAATTATTTGTTTTATTATTATTTATTAGTATTAAAATAGTTAATAAAAATAAATTATTTAATTTAGAATGCATATAATAATTTAAATTATTTAAAATAATTATTTATATTTTTTAATTATTTTACACTTATTAATTGATTCAAACGTTATATTTGTCAAACACTTTTATGAAATTTAATCATTAATTCACTACTAGCTAGACGCTAATCTTCAATCGGTAACCGTTATCTACTATTAACCATTCAAAATACTCGTATATGCCAAATGGACCATAATCATCTATAATTTTCGAGCTTAAAACTTAAGATCTCCCATACGATAATTTGGGAGGACATGTTATATAATAATGGACGCATGCTGCAACTGTTCAGTTCATGCACCGCCAATAGATATGCAACTCTAAATCCTCCTAAAACTTTATGTGACGGAAGTTTCAAGCCAAAACACATATTAAATCTGAGATGTCATGCATGAACTGATTAATTTAACTCATGTGTTCTGCACAAGTACTAAAAAAACTTGAAACCACACCCAATGCAAGCAAGAAAAATCTAAAACTAAAAACTATAGTTAATCAAAGAGAAATGTTATTAGTATCCGTTGTTATAATTAATTGAAACAATACATGTAACTAGTCCTAAAAAAGTATTATTTAATGTATATTACTTTTTGTTTATTCAAAAATAATAATTATCATGTTTAAAATTTTAAAAATAATAATCATACTTACTACTTAAACAAAAACTTAATGTCTGAGAAAAATTGAAAATTGGTTTAAATGAATCGTTATTTAGACCCTAAGATAAAGCTTGATTTACACTTTTTTACTAAAGAAAAACTGAAACTAGCTGAGTAAGCTTTTTAGAGATGATTCATATATTGTTATAATTGAAATCGTAAAGTAATTATCCTAAAAAATATTAATTAATTTATAGTGACTTTTTGTTTATTCAAAAATAATAATGATCATATTTACTACTAAAACAAAAACTGAATGTCATGAAAAAATATAAAATATGTTTAGACGAATAGCTATTTAGACCCTAATATAAAGCTTGAGTTACATTTTTTTACTAGAGCAAAGCGGGTTGTAACGTCCTAAGAGTTTAGCTCGTACATGCGTCGATGCTCGTCGCATATCTTGGTGAAACGGAGGATGTAGACAGTAACTAAGATAGTCACAATGAGGGAAAATGCTAAGCGGTGAAAACATGTCCGTGGCCCAGGCGTGCGTCGTCGTTTCCATGGGCGCGCCCCATGGAAAATACCCAAAAGATGAGTGACCCGAAAGGACCTTTAGGAGGAGGTTTTGATAGCTAGACAAACCTAAAAGCACGTCCAAGTGATCACCATACGTCAAGAAGCCTCTTAGCTAGTCAGAAAATGACTTAGCCAAAAACTGGCCTGGCGCATGAGCGCGGCCCATGGATTCGGACGGGCGTGCCCATGAAAATTGGCCCGTTCCGACAGGCGCGCCCAGGCAGAGCAGTAAACACTTTAAATGTGAGGAATTGACCATAGTTGACAATTGAAAGTTGCTGGACAGGTGGAAGAGATTCAGAATAGAAGATATGATTATTTGGAGTAGAGGTAGTTACCATAACTACCTATAACTACTATATATACCCCTGCAGAGTTGGAGCCATAGAGAGAGCATATCTTGGCTGAATTCACTGATTTTTGGACAGAATCAAAGTTGATTTCGGGCTACACAGTTTGAGTACTTATTTGCCTATCTTCTAACCTCTTCTTCTCAAGTTTCTTGATGGATACTTTGCTGCTATCAACAGGATCCGTTTTGGCTAAGTGTTGGCCAAAATAGTGAAGGAAACAAAGGGCTGCTTGGATTCTTTTGGTGAAGAATTTCAAGGCCGCGCGCAAAAAAACCTTTGTTGCGTGACAGGGTGCTCGCTAGGAAGCACCTTCAATATGATCGTAATCGTTATATTTGATTTTGACATTTTGAAATCAAATCATAAAAAAATTATTTTGAATTATCAAATTTGATCATGGACCATCAAATATTTAAATCGGACAATCGAGATGGTCACTTTGAAACCTACCTAACAATTCTTAGGTATGTTTAGATTATAACTACTAGCGTGTGTATATATATATATATATATAGGGAGGAGCCGAGGCTTTCCCACCCTCACCCTCTCCCCCATCCACACGTACTATATATGAATCTGCCCTGAGTTAAGAGAAATTTTCAATCTCTTTTAGCACATTATTTCCCATTCCACAAAATTTGATTGAATAAGAAAGGATAATTAATTTCTGAACAATTTTACTTGTTAATCTATTGTAAGCTAATTTATTCATATAAGACAAGAAAATCATCTTACAATTTTTTTTTCTCTATCCCTTTTTTTTATTTTGTATTCAAACAAAAGATGAATTAATTACTCCATCAATTTTTACACTTTTTCACATTTTTCGTCATACTTCTCTTTCCCTTCCTCATCCTTCCATTTATTTGCATCCAAATATAGTCTTAGTGTACTTTCCTTTTACTAATTTGATTATTCGACCCAAGCAAAAAATTAGAATATCTCGCACTTAATCAAAAGCTCAATCACAAAATTAATTTCCAAATTGTCACCGTCTTATTTGCTCAAGATATAAATAAAAATGTCAAAACAAACACATTCATTTAAAAAAAAATAAAAAAATACATCTTAATCATTTTTTTGTTAGATTGAGAAAAAAAGAGTATGAATCAAATCTAACATTGGAATCAAATACATGCATAAAGATGAATAAATGAGCAATTTTGTTGGGCACGAAATGGGCCATCCAATGGGTCAAATCAGATTTAATTGGCCCAGTTATACGGCCCGGGAAGGACCTCTCAAAGAGGAGTATTTACTAAAAACAACAATTTATATGATGCAGTTACCAAACCATTCGATACCTTCCTCTCTTGTCCTCTCCCTTGCTCCGGCCACCGGTCAACAATTCCGGTTCCACTACCGACCGCCGTCTGAATCGCCGGAGAAGAGTTCCCAAACAACGTCGGCGCCACCTCTCTTTCCTCTTCGATCCACGCCCGCAATCCTTCGATTCTCCTCCCTGAAACCTGAGGTACTGTGCTGTTCCTTTGCCCCCTTCATTTCCCCTTCTTTTGGTGATATGCTACAGCAAGAAGTTTGTATTCAGTGGATTTGATGGAATCGGGGATGCTTCTTGACCTAGTTATAAGATAAAGGGATAATTATAACCCGATCTTGATGTGATTGGTTGAAATGTTGATCTTGCTCGAGTGGTGTTTGGTCATATGCTTGAAGAAAAGAGGTCCTGCTGTGTGATGTCATGGTCCAGTCTCGTTAGAGAAGCATGTTACGGGGTGTCTCTTGAGGTTTCCCAGGGTATGGAAGCTTCAGGGGCTGAACCAAATGAAGCATGCCAGTATGGTGTCTCATATGCTGTGACAAGCTTGTTAGTTGTGTTTGCATTGTGTTGGTTGATTCACTTAGGTTGTCTTTGTTGGATGGGAAACATTTTTTTCATTTTCTTGTATTTGGTAAATAGGTAAATCTTGATCAATGAAAAAAGATTGTTAACAAAAGGGTTTGTATATAATCTTTGAGTCTTCCAAGCACATTTTAAGTCAAATATATAATAAATTATATCATTTTACTCATTGTTTTGTGCATAATCAAACATAAACATTGCTTTTTTAAAAATCAGGAATTGGTTTCCTTCGAAATGTATTTTCAGTGAACTGAACATGACCTTGGGTATGAACAGTTTTCTCTCTCTTTCAAACAAATAAGAATAATTCTTTGTGGGCTATGTGTATATCAAGTTCAAGACAAATTTCAGTTTCCAACTTTCACGATTTATACAAATTTGTTTTTAGGTGTAAAGATATTTTATGAGCTATGTGTATATCAAGCTCTTCTTGGGTTTTCGGGTAAACATCTGTGAGAATTATTGAGGGGTGTTTCCTGGGAGGTGCTTGTGATTTTATATGAAATCTATAATACTTCAAGATGAACCTTTAGTCTTGAAGACATTTTCCTTATAAATTTATTTATTACGCAGTTCACAATTGTCATTCTAGTGTTGGTGTGTTGCTTCCTATTGTGGAAATTTTATTTGTTTCCATTCACGTTTCGTAAAAAGAATCAATGTCATTAGGCAGATCTGAAATCTTCATTTGGAAAACATAATTTTTAAAGCTATCAAGAATGGTGCTAATAACATATCGTGTTAAGGTTCATGCGCCTTTTCTTGTTTGTATAAAAAAATGATGTGGATAGGATGTCTTCTTTTACACATATTATGTCTGTCAATTTTAACAACCAATGGTACTTTTGCATGACCAATATATATTTGACCAACAACTTTACATATTTGTACATAAACACAACTAAAATCAGCAGGGAAATAGACATAAAATACTATTTATACAGAATACCACATGGAAGACGAATGCAATAAACCTTGGATATTACTTTCAACATGTGGGGTTTATTTTAATTTTCATCGTGAAACTTGGTCTTGGAAAGGATTTTGAGAATTATCCTAGATGGGATTTTATTATATTAAGCTGAGTCCCAAAATTACTATGATGGCATTAATTACAGTGTGATAATGGATTTTAGAACTGCTAAAAAGGGTGTACTCACTAGAAGTGCATTTGAATGGAGATAAGTGAAACTGTCCGCACTTGTTTCTTTCATTTATGTGCATGATCTTAAATTCATACACGATGTTGTCTATAATGAGTGTTATCTGAGTGAAACTACGCTCATCTATTCTTATATTTGGTGTGAGCTGCTTCTTATTCCTTGCATTTTGTGCTAAAGGAAATTTAGAATTACAAATGACTGTTAGATATTAAGATGCATAGGTTGGCATTCCTGCAGATGACTACTTGGTATAGAAACTACACATGATGGTAAAATGTAAATATGTGGATGGTGTTGTGATATGAGCATTCATCATCATTTACAGTGTTCCCAAAAGAAAGGAATCAGTAATAGCTGTGAAATTGAGAACCACTAATGGTGGGCTGAATATGAAGATTGCAGATGGAGGTAAATCCAGAACCATGGGTGACAATTGAATATGACGCCCGTTGATGGTAACAACTCTTAGAACAAAGAGTGACAGCTGGATAGAAAATCATTGATGACAGTAAAATTTAGATATAAGCAGATGGTTGTTGCATATTAAGGGGACTCAAAGGAGTATGGCTTACTTAGATCCTCTCTCCTTTCTCGCTCTTTCTTCAACCTTGAACTCTTGTCTGTTAGCAAAAATCATTGTGTATATTAAATGGTTGACTAAATTTTGTTATTCAGGACCTTAATCTTTGAGGACTAGCCTGCAACAAGGAAAAAAAATGGAAGTAAATACAATAAGAGATGCATTTGATCGTGTGGCTAAGAAGCAGAAACTTTCTTCATCAAAATCTCAAGAAGTGCTCGGCCGTGTTGAGCGAGAAATTGAGCAGGCAATAAGCAAGCTGCAGGCTGATAGCTCAGGCGTTTCAGATCCGAAATCTCTACTCCTAGAGCTGAAAAACAAGCTTAATGAGATTGCACCATCGAATCAGCTAGAAGTTTGTCAGAAGGATCTTAACATTGGGATTAGCAAGTATGTCAAAAATCTGGAGAAGTGTTTCAATACAGATATATCAAAAGCTTATCGCAATTTGGACTTTGACACCCACATAATAAATCAGATTATTGCCAACCATTTCTATCGCCAGGGTATGTTTGATATTGGTGATTCCTTTGTCAACGAGAGCGATGAGCTAGATGCTGCTACCTTGAAAACTGCATTTTTAGAAATGTATTCAATACTTGAGGCAATGAGGTCCAGACAACTTGATCCTGCTTTATCTTGGGCAGCCAACCAGACTGATCGGTTATTGCAGAGTGGGTCTAATCTTCAACTGAAGATTCACCAACTGCAGTATGTAGAGATGGTTCAGAAAGGAAGCAAAAATGAAGCTCTGGATTATGCAAAGATGCACCTCGCTCCTTTAGCTTCAGCGCACAAGGTTGATTTTCAAAAGCTAATGGGCTGCCTCCTTTATGCGGGCAGACTCCACCAGTCCCCATATGCAGAATTCGTCTCTCCGACTCACTGGGACAAGTTAGCGGAGGAGTTCGCCCACCAATTCTGCAGCCTTCTGGGCCAGTCTTATGAGAGCCCACTCGGCATAGTTATAGCTGCAGGAATCCAAGGACTGCCTATGTTACTGAAGCAAGCATCCCTAATGGCTGCTAGGAAGCAGGAGTGGCATGCAGTGAAGCAGTTGCCAGTTCCTGTGGACCTCGGAAAGGAATTTCAGTTTCACTCAATCTTTGTTTGCCCCGTGATCAGGGAGCAAGCAAACGATGACAATCCGCCAATGCTACTGCCTTGTGGCCATGTGCTCTCAAAGCAGGCCATAGTAAAACTGTCTAAGAGCAGCACCCGTCCCTTTAAATGCTCTTACTGTCCATCTGAGGCAACTGTGGTTCAGTGTAGGCAATTGTACTTCTAGTCTTGATCAAGATATATGGCTGTATGAAGCAGGGTATTCTTTCAAGCTGGTCATCTTCTTTGTTGTTTCAGCCAATCTCGTTCGGAGATAAGCTGTAATGTACATCTAAAGTCTGTATATCTCGAAACTTCTGTTTGTTGCGTGGAATTGATTTGTTTGTTTTGTATCTGGTTAAAGGTCATGTATCATGCTCTTAACTAGTGCCACTTTGTATGATACAAAAGGATACGTCGGTCGTAACAAGCTCTGACCCATGGCTTTCTTATGTTGCTTGCTACAGTCTTTCTTATGAATAAAGTGCGAGAAATGGGAAAGATGAGCCCACACCTGTGGATAGCAACACACTTATTAGATGTTATAATGTCAACTGTGGATAGCAGCAATTAATAGCTTTTTGTTTTACTTTGTGCTTATAAAGCATAGTAGCTTTCTTGCATCACATTACCCCACACCTGCCCTCATGCATGCATGGCACGCTGATCTCTCAAAGAGGAGAGAGGAGGGAGGAGGAGGAGGTCCACATACATAAGGTGATGTAAGCTAATCGAGTGCATGTCAAATGAATCAAACACAAAGCAAGACAAAATCTTACCTTCTTTTTGGCACAAATGAGAGCACCCTTAAGACCTATATCTCTTGATGATTACTTGCAGACATGCACCTTGATTAATGAAAACACATAGAGTTAGCTTTGACCACATTTAATTTCCATTTCATCCCTTGTGGTTAGAGTGGCAATAGAACTCATATGTATGGTCAAATTAGATTTTGTTAGAAAAAAAAATTAAAAGTGAAGTTCAACCGTGGGATTTTCATTTTAGTTTATGAACTAAAAACTTATATTAAAAGTTCATCATGTAATATTACAAGATGAATTGTGTAACATGGACGCATTCAGATATTGAAAGAATGCTTAGGGTTTTGGACCCCCTTTCCTGCCAAAAGGAGGCTACAAAGAGAACACCATGATACTAGTTGTGGAGAGGATGACGAGAGATCCAATCATGTTGTGCATTGGGGCGGAGGCAAAGTGTGAGACATGGTGGTGCTTGTGGAGCATAATACGCATGAGATCATCATTGCATGCCTCCTGTGTGAGCAAGTGATCAAAGGAAGAGGAGGATATACACTCCATCATCTCAAGAGTGAAGAGACCCCAAAGTACACCAATTACAAGTATCTAGTGTTCGTAGATATATATTGAGATCTCATGCTCTTATCACATTCATTGCCTGCTCTCATAAGATTCTACGTCTAGTACTGCACCAAAGTTACACATTAAGGATCCTCTTTTTGTATGCTCAGCTGCTTTGAAACTGAGCCCAATCTTATCAAGGCTACAAACATGTTACAATTTATCTTTCTTTCAACACTTTTTGCATGTTGCTCATGCTCCATTTTGGTATTTGAATTTAGCTTTCAATTCTCCTCCAAAGGATAAAAAAATGGAACAAGAAGAAAAATCTTCTTGTGGTTCATCAGAATATTTTAGGTACGTTGCAGTAAGGAGTAAGAAAGAACAATGAGATCAATAAGAGTAACTATTGAGAAATCTCACTAACATAAGAAGTTGGACATAAATATTTGCCAGACTCATACAGGAAGAAGAGTTTCTTCTACTTGCATAGTTTCAATGTTATATTTCTTGATTATCATAAAAAAGAGCATGTCAATGCATGCACCAATTGCCTAAAAAGAGAGAACAAAAATGAAAGAAACAAAGAAATAGATGAGTAGACACAGTAGAGGAAAAGGTGGGGGGAATGTTGTTGAGAAGGTTGCCCCTCCCCCAGGGCACATGGCCCAAACACTCAATTGCCCCTGTGGGGTTCAATATGACATTCCAACATCACCTCATCACTCCTGAAATATTATAAAGAAATATATGTGTAGTTTACTAGTGAAAGATATTCCTTTCTATTGTTTTTTTTTCATGTTTAAGTTGTTATTACTACAAAAATATATATATGATCCTGCTTTGATCCTTTTGGGACATTAAGGTTTTCTTTTATGTTGTTATTGTTGCTGTGGTTTGGCCCTTTCCTGTGCTGATTGGTCCCCTTTGTGGTAAAGTGGCTTTGCTGTGTGGGCTTTTCTTCTAGCGTTGGGAGCTTTCTCTCTCTTTCCTCGCTCTCTTCCGTATATATTGAATACTGAGCATGCTGTGTGTGTGTGTGAGAGAGAGTCCTTGCTGCAAGAGCTCCCTTCTTTCTCGTCTCAGCTGTTCATAAAGTTTAACACGCCTCCCTTGGAAGTAATCATGGGCTTTTGCTCCTTTCAATTATTCCCCTTCATTTCTCTATGGCCTTCTCTCTCTCTCTCTCTCTCTCTCTCTCTCTCTCTCTCTCTCTCTCTCTCTCTCTCTCCTTTGTTT
This sequence comes from Pontederia paniculata, assembly GCA_001647135.1. Taxonomy (NCBI): domain Eukaryota; kingdom Viridiplantae; phylum Streptophyta; class Magnoliopsida; order Commelinales; family Pontederiaceae; genus Pontederia; species Pontederia paniculata. The sequence goes on along the minus strand of LTAE01001056.1, from coordinate 35,999 downwards.
ACTAACATGTTGTTACTTTGGTAAATTGCCATGTCTCTCTTTTCTTTATTGGTCTCGTCTCTCTCGTTACTCGTTAAATGACCACTTGTTTGTTCTTAAAATTACCCTTTGGTGAAAAATAGCACCATCTCTTTCTTTCTATATATCCACATTGCATGCGCAATCACAACATGCTCTTTTTATTGCTATTCCTACATTTCGCATCTAATAATTTAAAACAGTGGATGGATGGATGGATCTATGTATAATATTTTTAAATGTTTTCAAATTTTCATTTATAATAGTTTACACATATCAAGACAAATGGAAAAAGCCGAGGGTTCAAGCCATTTTATGCTTCGTTCTTCCGGAATCCAATTGTTTACATGATCACGTACTGAGAACAACTCGTATGAAAATGATTATAATTTTTTTTCTGTCTTTGATAATAAAAAAAATAGTCACTAAATTATTATAGTTTTTTTTGTTGACCAATAATATATAAAATCTTGAAATAATAATTCAATCTCTTCTTTAAATGAAATAAAAGTCATTGTAATTTAATTTTTATACATAATTAAATATAAAAAAGTATTTTCTGAATAAAAAAACATTTTCTTTTAATCTTATTTTCAATTAGAAATTTTATACATGACATGGTTGTGTTTGGTTCAAAATATATTATATCGAGAATAAGTATAATTATACTCGTGGTATAGTTATACTCAATTTTTATTCTTATTTGTGTTTGGTTAAGAAATAAAGATTTTGTAAGTTATTTCATTATGTGTTTGGTTGAATATGAGGATAGATAAGTATAAGTTGTATAATTTTATTTATAAAATATTAAAAATCTAAAATAATATTTTTTTTTAATTTTATTGATGAATTAATTATATCACTAAATAAACATATAATTACAAATAAAATATTTTTTTCATATTTTCTTAACAATATAATTTATTTGTTGGATAAAATCAAATGCAATATTTTTTGTTTTCATTATATTTACATAATATTACACATGGTTCTTATTAATTTTTTTATATAGAAGAGTTTAAGTTTTTTTATTAAAATATTTAACTTATTAATTATTTTTATTAAATATTAATTTTATACGTATTTTATTTTTTCAATTTTATTTTTATTAGATATTATATTTTTAATTTTTTTATTGAAAATATTTTATTTATTGATATTTATACCCAACTTTGATATAATATAATATTTGTCTTTTAGCAGGTATAAATTTTGGCCTACCCAAATTAAATATAAATATTTTTTTAATGACAAAACTGTCATTCACAAAATCTGAATATAAATATGACTGTTTGAGTATAAATTAAGAAATAAACGATTATTCCCTACTTTATACCCAACCGACAGATGAGAATATTTGAAATTACAAAGAAGAATCACAAATGGTTTAAAATGCCCTTGGTTTCCACCATATTTACTGTCCTCTCACTCCCACCACCACAAACAAAGCTGACTGCCAAACAAAGAGGCAGGACTGAGCTCTCCTCATCACCACCCTCTGCCTCACTTGTCTCTCTTTCTCACACCTCGCTGCTGCTGTATAAATCCAGCTGCAACACCTTCCATATCGCTATTCAACTCCTGCACAAACCAAAAAAGAACCATCTCTCCATCGCCATTGCTCCTCAGAGCAACAGGCAGAGAAACAAAGCAGCAGGCGGTGATAGAGAGAGAACGAGGAGCAGCAAGTGTTTGTGGTAACAGAAGAAGAAAGAATTGAGCTTGGCCGCTTGGGGTGAGTAAGATGGGCTCAATATCCAACGGGAACGACGACAAGGTGGTGGAGACTGTGGTGGGAGGGAGGTATATAGAGATGGAGCAGGAGGGCGAGGAGAAGACCATCAAGTCCAGGCTCTCCGGCCTCCTCTGGCACGGCGGCTCCACCTACGACGCTTGGTTCAGTTGTGCTTCCAACCAGGTTGATCAATCTCCTCTCTGTTCTCTGGCTTTTCTCATCTTTTGCTAATGTGCTTTGTGTCATGGCTCTGGTTGTTCAGGTTGCTCAGGTGCTGCTAACACTGCCGTATTCCTTCTCCCAGCTGGGGATGCTGAGTGGAGTGCTGTTCCAGCTCTTCTACGGCTTGTTGGGGAGCTGGACAGCTTACCTCATCAGCATCCTCTATGTGGAGTACAGGACCAGAAAGGAGAGGGAAAAGGTGGACTTCAGGAGTCATGTCATCCAGGTTTTGATTAATTTCTCCATATGATCTCTACTCCAAACCTTCTTTCTTTTACATGTATCTAATTAAATTCCTCTCTTGTTGTTGCTTTCTGTGCAATGAAATGTAGTGGTTTGAAGTGTTAGATGGGTTGCTTGGCAAGCACTGGAGGAACGTGGGATTGGCTTTCAACTGCACTTTTCTTCTATTTGGCTCTGTGATTCAACTCATTGCCTGTGCAAGGTATATATGTAGCAACAACATGAATACATGTGCATGCTCTTTTCTAATCCCCCATGTAGCAACAACCTGAACATGCTCCCTCTCCCTGCATGGTGTGTTTGTGCACAGCAACATATACTACATCAACGACAAGCTGGACAAGAGGACCTGGACATACATCTTCGGAGCATGCTGCGCCACCACAGTGTTCATCCCCTCCTTCCACAACTACAGGATATGGTCATTCCTGGGCCTGGTCATGACCACCTACACAGCATGGTACCTCACCATTGCCTCCCTCCTCCACGGCCAGGTAAATAAATATTAGAATAATGCATCTTATCATCGCACCAAAAGCCACCACATCCCCCTGTTTGTAGGCCTGTCTCTGGCCTTTTGCAATCTGTTCATCTTTTAGGACTTCTTTTAACTTTGAAGCTTTGGGTGTGTGTTTGTTTAATTGTTAGTCTTGGTGGTGGACGCAGGTGGAAGGGGTGAAGCATTCGGGTCCTACGAAGGTTGTTCTCTACTTTACGGGCGCCACAAACATTCTATACACGTTCGGTGGGCACGCTGTTACAGTGTAAGGCGACAACACTTCTCCCCTTCCCCCGCCCCCCCAAAGTAACCATTATACACAGTGCATGGAACGAAGGCACCCTATTCGCCACACATTTCTGAGTTCGCCACTAAAAATTTAGTGCACACTTCACCATGTTATCGATGTGCATTTATCTATACATCTCATTCTTTTCTCTCTCCCATACAGCTTTAGTGTCTCTTAATTTTTTAAGTTTAACATCATGTTCTTAATCTATGCATGGAGAATGGGATGAGTATAACTATTAAGAGCCTCTCTCTCCATTAATAACAGAATAAAAACTGTACTTTGAGCATCTTTAGCTTATTTACTAGTTGGAAACTATCACCAAGGTACAAGTTCACTTTGTCCTTCTAACCATATGAGAGAGAGGAGAGAGAGAGAGAGAGAGAGAGAGGCTTTCCGTGCCCCTTATGCAGTCTCTCTGCTCAGCTGATGTCCTCTCACTTCCTCTGAATAAAGAAAAGACATCTACATGCAAGCATTGATTTGTTCACATCTGCTCTCTCTCTCTCTCTTTTCTTGATCTCTCTCAGTATACATCTCTATCTCTCTCCTCTCATCTCCGGCTACCTCTGACACATTTTGAGCCATGCCTAAGGGTTCTAGCATGTTGCTCACTATCGAATTCATTGTTTGGGCGGTCAAAGAAAGCTTTTCCTTCAAAATGTTGCAGTCCTATGAGCGATCTTTTGCTTTTGTCAGTAGTTTGCACCTCTGCAGATTTTGATGCCTGCACACAGACCTTGACATATATAAGGATATAAACCATATCTCGCAACAGCATGAACTGAACCCAAACTGAGCACTTTGAGCCGTGCACAGCTGCAGCAGTACCACTGCCATCAGAATTTTTTATATCTTCTGCATGCCAACTACATAATCTATAGCTTGCTAATAGTATATATATATATATATATATATACACGGTATATTAATGTGTATACACAGTTAGGTGTATCCAGTGCAATTACACTCATACAAAGATATATGAAATCTATATTTTGAATTTTGAATAAAATTTTTTTTTGTGGCATACACAATTAGGTGCATCCAATGCAATCACACTCACATAAAGATACGTGGAACTCATATTTTGAATTTTGAATAAAATAATTTTTATGAATCTCACGGGGGTATATATTTTTATGCACGCTAATATTTATATATATATATATATATATGTATATATACACACGGTGTAGAGAGCGTATAGTGCACTTTTTAGTGCAATGCGTATAAATAACGATACTATCTATATAAAAAATATTTGAACATTGTCCATTTGTATATAAAGTGTTGTTACTTTCTATATAAGTGTGTCATATAATACATTTTCCATATATATATATATATTCTGTACGTGCTCACGCTAACGCTGCCTTCGGCGGCGAGCGTGTACTGGGCCTTCGGCGACGCGCTGCTCACGCACTCGAACGCTTTCGCCCTGCTGCCGCGGACGGGGTTCCGCGACGCGGCGGTGGTGCTCATGCTCATCCACCAGTTCATCACCTTCGGCTTCGCCTGCACGCCGCTCTACTTCGTGTGGGAGAAGTTCATCGGCCTGCACGACTGCCGGAGCCTGTGCAAGCGGGCGGCCGCGCGCCTGCCCGTCGTGATCCCCATCTGGTTCCTCGCCATCATCTTCCCCTTCTTCGGCCCCATCAACTCGGCCGTCGGCGCTCTCCTCGTCAGCTTCACGGTCTACATCATCCCTGCGCTTGCTCACATGTTCACCTTCCGCTCAGCTGCAGCAAGAGAGGTACCACACTGTGCACCATCCGTTCCGCTCCGCCGTCGGCGCGCTCCTTGTTATGGCGATTAGTAATATTATTCTGCATGCAGAATGCGGTGGAGCCGCCGCCAAAGTTCGTGGGCAGGTGGATCGGTACGTACATGATCAACGCCTTCATCGTCGGTTGGGTGCTGGTGGTCGGCTTCGGCTTCGGCGGCTGGGCGAGCATGACCAACTTCGTCCACCAGATCAACACCTTCGGCCTCTTCACCAAGTGCTACCAGTGCCCGCCGGAACAGGCCGCCGGATCTCTGCCCTTCCCCTCCGGCAGCCCGACGCCGTTCTCAGGCACCGGTGGGAGCCAGAACGCAACTGCATCACCTTCCCCGGCACCTTCCTACTTCATGCACCGCCAACATCTATGAGGCACGCGTGCATGCAGACAGGGCATCAAGTTAACATGATTTCATCAGGCTCTAAGGTTTATTTTATGTAATTTTTGAGAAGTTTGTGCTGGTAATTATGTGGGAGCAGCTTCAATCCTTGCTCGTGCGTGATGAAGAGAAAACATTGATCAGTTAGGAATCAGCAATATCCAGAACTGTGTGTTTGCCTTTATATGTGCTCTGTAAAATCTAGTAAAGAAACTTGTGGCTTAGTTATGACCATTATTTTCATCCTTAATGAGGTTAAATGGTTAATCTTCACTAGTTTATTATATAATATATATTGTGCATATGTTGTTTACACTAACTTTGTACTTCCATGTGCTGTTCATATTCTATTTCTAGTTTATTATATAATATATATTATGCATATGATGATCTCAGTTAATATTTTTTTCTTCTGATATCTTACAACTTGTATTTCACTCTTGAAATATGATAAATTTGTGATACTCGTGACATTTTTTTTCCGATCCATAATTTAGGGTTGCTAACACCTGACTAATTCAATATTCAGACACGCGTGATAATTATAAATCTTGATCAAATTAATGACTTTATATCTTGATCTAAAAATTACTAATTCTTTTTATTTCTCAATCAAATTCGTTAATTATCAGTGTTAATCAATCTTGATTTAGTGTGCATTTTTTTAGGAAAAGAAAGAAGAAAAACAAAATCAAGTTAAAAGTTTAACTTTTTGTTCATGAGAATGAAATGTAATACAAATGTGATGAGAATAGGAAAGGAATGTAATGAATTTAGATGAATAATCAATTATATTGTTAGGTGTTTATTTGAATGTGGAAACAGATGGTAACCTGATTGTTTTTTCAAAATTGGTGAAGTTGAAATGGAGTCCAAACAATGTAACAAAATTGTCATAATGATCAAAGTCCAAGCTGTAGTATCTAATTAAATTCTTAAACATTTACAACAGAAATCAATATATCAATTTATTAGCGTTAATAGCCTTCAAGCTTTCGTGTAGAAATTATAGTAAAAAGCGCTTAAATATATTTACTAGCCCTGAATCGTCGCATCTTTTAATCCAAAGTAATGGCGGAGAAAATGTAAGAAACTAGTTTCTGAACTTAACCAATGGGATCAACTCAATTAAGCACAAGACCGACGGATAAGCAAAAAATCAAAACGAAAATAGAGGGTTTATCATGTACGTTTGTCAAATTCCCTTCTCAAATTTTATCAATCGAAAATGAGTCAATCGAGTAAACCTTTTTTTTTGGGTTACATGTGATGATAAGGGAAAATTATTGGTTGTCCTTTTCGCAAAAATGGTCCCCTAAAAGAAAAAAAAAAAGAAAAAGAGAAAGAGGGAAGACGAGAACAAAAGGGTAGTGACAGCTAAAACCAATCCGACATATGAACATATGGAGACAGTGACCATCAACATTCTTGTCACCAATTTACTTCAGATAAATGAATCCCCCCATTAGCAATATTCATTATATATTTTTGCAAACAAAAATATTCTATCGGTATAGAATCGTCCAAAAGTAATTGGATGATTAATCACCGGCAAAAGAAACCCAAAAGGCAACAACAAATCATAATTGGAATAATTTCTCACAGCCATAGAAGAAACTGCAAGCAATATTGCAGTTCTCTCTCGACGAGTTCAAAACCTCTTGACTTGAATTCAGAAAAGTAAATCAAAACAAAGCATTCATCATCCATATGTAACCAGTCAATATAGCCAAATAAAATAAAAAGGAACCGCAAAGAAATAAGTAAAATAAAAAGGGGTAATCAGAAATAAGTAAAATATAGAACAGGAGAATCAAAGGCACATAACATCTTAGATAGGGGAAAATATATAAAAAAAACTTAATATAAAAATGTTTATAAAAAACTAATGAATATACAAGATCGGAGAACGTAAATATAAAAATACAATAATATGATACTAATATACACGAGCAAGGAAATTTAGATATATATAATGTGATGGACAATAAAATATCAAATAAAGTAGACTGACAACAAAACAAAACAAAACAAAAAATAACAAAAAAAATGCATCCAACAGGTCCAATTCAATCAGAACCTGTAATATGAAAAACCATAAGCCAAGTTGCATGAATGCAGTCATCGAACTATCAGATTCAACAAAAACATAAAAGCAGAGTATCAAATCCCAGATCTTACACAAAATCAATCTAATAAACACAAAAAAGGAACTGCAAAGAACAGATGCACTACATGATCTATAAAATCTGCAATTAGTACTACAAGGATCCACTTCTTGTTCAAGGGCGACCTTAACGAACAACAGGCATAACCAACATTTCACATAATTTAGTGTGTAGAAATGATTACAAACCCCACCATCTCTCAAAACAAGAGCTCAATGAGAGAGATCAATAAGGCATAATAATAGAACAGATAGATCCAACATAAGCACATATAGATCAATCAAATAGCAACTAACGTATAGCATGCAACTGGCATCCGCGACAAGTAATAAACAAATCCGGTGTTTGAGAGGAAACTGGATTCATATAGATTAAGATATCATTTCATGAACCAAAAACGCTTCAAGTATACCCAAAAAAATAATATTACAGAGAAGGATGAGATCTAAAAATAAAGCAGGTGTATAACCAACCACTTGACAAACAAATCCCTTCCCCATCTCTGAGTCACACCATTAGAACCAGAATAACATATAGCCGAGAAATGGCTAAAATCCATGCAGTAATTAAAACCAAAAATATGAAAGAGACGACAGGTCAGTTCTTATAACATCCCATGACAAATAAGACTCTACTATTATCACCAGCAAAAGGAACCATTACTAAGATAGAAGCGCTTGAGGACACCTTCTTCAAGCCTTTGATGGGCAATCCCTTGCAAAATGCCCGGACTCGCCGCAGTTGTAGCAAGATCCACCGCCGCCGCCGCCTCCGCCGCCACCTCCGTACCTTCCACCTCCACCGCCTCCGTACCTGCCACCACCGCCGCCGCCGCCGCTTCCGTTGGTGCAATCCCTGGCGAAATGACCAGATTCTCCACAGGAGTAGCACGATCCGCCACCTCCGCCGCCGCCGCCGCCTCCGTAGCCACCGCCGTA
>LTAE01001056.1:0-19200 GCA_001647135.1 Pontederia paniculata | reverse complement strand
GAGAGAGAGAGAGAGAGAGAGAGAGAGAGAGAGAGAGAAGAGGCGTGGACTTGTTTAGATTAAGGGCAGAGACAAGGCCATGAATGAGGCTCTTTAAGTAGCAATAATAGTGCATGTAGCAACACCACACCACATCACCACCAACCCAACCCAATGCAACCCCCAACTTCGAAACGTTTATTTCACAGACAGCTAAGTCAGCGTTGTCAATCAAGAAATTGAGCTCCAACTAGGCATCATTTGAGCTCCGATGTCTCATGTCCAGCGTTGGGGCGAGCCCAGGACGGCTCCAATCTTCCACGCACTTTGGATTCTTATCTAAGATCGAAAAGGGTCCATCGACAATCGTAAAATCGAAGGGAGAATTTTAAGATCTTACCTTATAAATTTTAAAATTATTTTAAAATATAAAATTATAAAATAATTATTCTTTTATAAATTTATAATAATAAATATTATAAATAATAGTAGTTTGACCACTATCCAATTAATAATCCTTAGAATATATGTATAAACCTAATTTTAAAAGCGTAATTTAATTAATCTAAGTTGAATTATTAAAAATAAATAATAGTATGATTAACATGCAATATAATGTACAATCAACCTTCAATGCATATTTTGTATTAAATTTAATTTTTCATGAAAAATTAGTATTAAATATTTTAATCATAATTAACTATCTTTGTCTCACTTTTTTATCTTCCAAAAATATGTTGCACATGGTGAAAACAAAAAAAATTTAAATAAATTAAAATAACATATATTGTAGGATCTTATGATCTATCTTACGATTCTACTGCGATTTTACGAAATCGATCTTAAATTTAAGATCGAAATAGGAGACCCTGTGTGAAATCGTAAGATCATACGATCTTATGATTAAGATCGTGATCTTAACAACTATGTTTTTTATCACTATTTTACCAGCAAATGAATCAAATGTGCGGTCAACTTCGAATCTCGTAATATCAACATTGAAAAATATATCTCGTTATTTTTTAATTTGGGAAAAAAGTATGATAAGTTATTTTTCGTAGTACTATGTATTTAAGTACTTATTTTAGCAAGTGGTAACCTTTGCAATTTTGTTGAATTAAGCCTCTACTCTTTCTCTCTCTTATTCACGACATTAAAATTTAACTCCTCTATGAATTTTTCATGATTCTTTTCCCTTTTTGTTTTTTTTGGGCACAAATTGCAACTTGACAAAAGTAATGTGAAATGTCCAGATTAATTATTAAAATATTTATGTTCGTTTCCTATAAACACGAGCTAACGTTTTGATGAGAGAGCGGTTGATTGCTTAGAACTTTTAATTTGAAATAAATTTATATCTCATTCCTAGTCAAAGAAACACGAGGAACCAGACACCGAAAAAAAAACACGAGGAAGCAATTTTGCTTGGCCGCGATATGTACACGTCGATGTGATGTGAAGGAGTATTAAAAATCCGTCGCCGCCGTCAAATGCCGCCCGAGTTGACAATTGACTTGGTAAAAATGGGTTACGTCGTTTTGATATATAAATAAATGTCTTTTCCAAAATGATGTTTTTAGTATATTTTGCATGTTTCTTTTCTTATTTCCCTTGTAATATTCGGACACGATTAATATGTGTAATTTCGAATCGAATATCTAATTATGATGAATAATTTTTTTAATAAAATTTTTCTATATTTAAAAAATTCGAAAACAGATTTTCTTAAATAAGAAGAAACTCTTTACAACTTTATGTATATTTGGAAAGCTTTAAGCTGCTGCCATTTTAGAAAAAAAAAGACCAAGTCATACATGTTTAAAAGCTAAAGCTCAAGTCAAGTACAGTTTACAATGCAAAATAAAAATGTCAGCGTTTGCATATTTTACTGCCCAGACGACTTTTTTTGCCATGACGCATTCTGAAAGCGCCAGAAATATTTTGTTAGCATACTCACAAGAAAAAAATTCTGGGACTATTACAAGGCATTTTTTTTTCGGTCATGAGCATATCAAAACCTATTTTTAAGTAGTACTATAACATAACTGTAATCATCAGAATACAACCTCTGACATGATACATTCTGAGAGATAAGAGAAGATGTATCCTACAGAAGGAATGAAGGATCATCCCACAACTTAAGGTATTACTATGCTAAAGACCATTTGATCAAAGTAAAAGCATGAGAGTGCACTTAAATATTAAGTACTAGAAGAGTCCACTTTAATATTAAGCATTCAGCACATATCAGACTTGTATCAAAACATTACACACACTAGTTAATGTGCAAGTAACACACATTTCCTTATTCTGCATCACATGAAACATTTATATTTTCATCAGTGAGAGCCAACAACAATTACAATCAAAACAGAATGACCCGTTTTATTAGATTCAAATAGGCAATGCCCGTCGTTACATAATTCATGTTTAATAACTGATGGTGTATGAGGATATGTTCCATCTCCAATGCAACTAATGGGGTCAACTTGTTATCTGGAGAAAGAAAATTATTGCTTATTTGGCATATGGAAGCTCTCTTATAATAATGTTCGATATGCTTATGTTTGCACCCCCAATCTTACACCAGGATGAGAAAGTATCCTCTTTTCACATCTTTGACATATATCTGGCTGCTAAGCCATGCCTTTGAGGAAGTGGTAGGTCCTCCCAATTTAAGTCATCGACTTTGGCAAAGTGTTGATCGACCATTTTTGTGTCTACTAGATCCAGCCTAGAGGGCTCCCACTGAGAAAACTCAAAATAAGTGTATAGTTTAATCCCATTGAATCCAGTTTCTTCAAAGTTATTATACAGGAATCTAAACAAAGTTGTTTAAATAACAAAAGGACTCTGGAGAACTGACCTTTGGGTTCCTGTCTTTATCCACCAATATAGCCCTGCAACCCTGCAAAAAAAAACATTTTTTAGAAGGAAAAGAAAGTAACTTACAAAAGGCAAAATTTAAAGGATGCCAAAGAAAACATTACTTTTAGTAAAATATACCTCAAAGAAATCTTTGCTGACTTCCTTGCGCAAAATATGACAACAAATTCTATAATCCTTGGCAAGGCACTGACCTACACCTTCCAGCCTCCCTTCTCGAATCTAGACCTCAGAATCAGTAGTTCAAGATATTAGATATGAAGTCATAAAATTGCATTCAAGTTGCATAACATAGATATACTTTCAGGAAAATATCACTTTCAAATTCAACCACGATGATTAGCATTCTCGTCAAATTAGACTTCAAGCACTCCTACAGAAGTGAAAGAATACATGCTAACAGGCCAGAAAAGAAAACCCTTATATCAAGTTATATGAGAAACTATGCTGTCTAAGAAAAAGAATTTCTAAGTAGACCACTCATAAATTAGAGATCTCAACTAGAAAAAAGATGGTCCAGTCTCATTCTTGATAAAAAGGTTTGAATCATTAATTTTTATTGACTACAGAATCCAAAGAAGATACATGTCCTCGAAGAAGCTTGATAGTCAAACTCAAGATTCCATTCACATTTCTGTAAACAGAAGAAATCATCCAACCTTGACGTGATAAATTGAGAACTCAGTAGTATTTCCTTCATTAACAAAATAAGTACATAGTTTAGAACGTTCTCTTAAGTTCACACGTCATAAGTTATTTTGCAGAACCATTTTTGAAGCATGAAATATTGCAATGTTAGGAATAACTATAGTAATTCTCTTCTGTAACACAAACTATTAGCTCCCTTCCTCAGTAGGGAGTTATTGGAGCCTTCACATTTAACTTCAGTTATCTTTACTTTTAGGTTTTCACTTCAAAAGACTAAGATTTTTCTTTTAAAAAAAGGGCACATATTCCCTAAGCACATGGACAAAATATATAGATTGAAAAATATTGTGAAAGTGGTTAAATTAGATGTGCTATCAACAATCCTAAAGCCTTAAGTCGATAGGAAGAGCAACATCTTTATATTTTTTCTTAACACTCCCTCTCATGGGGCACTAACAACTTTAGTCTACCACTAAGTCCAACACGTGAACAACTAAGGGAGTAAACTAATTTTTAATACAAGCAACAACGAAGTTTGAACTTAGGACCATGTTAAATTAGATATGTACCAACAATCCTAAAAGTTTAAGCCGATAGGAAGAGCAACATCTTTATATTTATATTCTTAACAAAAGTTAGAGAAACCATTTTGAAGCACGAATTATTGCAGTGTTAGGGATAACTATCATAATTGTCTTTTGTAATGCAAACTATTAGCTCACCTTCCTCAGTAGGGAGTTCTCGGAGCCTTCACATGCAAATTCAGTTATCTTTATTTTAAGGTTTTCACTTCAAAAGACCAAGTTTTTTTTTCTTTTTAAAAGGGAACATATTGCCTAAACATATGGACAAAATATATAGGGAAAATATTGTGAAAGTCAGAGACTGAAAAATATTTGATAAGTTATAAATATCAGATTTCAACTAGCACAACCAACTAGAGAGTGGGGCGAGAACCTTTTTGTACCCCACCCCTAGATCTTCATAGTTCTCACTTGTACATGTTCCCCGCTTTTACATTTATATATATACATGGATGACTAGACAACAATAGCCATCCTTTTGCCCTTCAAAAAAAAACTAGCACAACCAACTGATGTCATATGATCATCTGGAAACTAGTCTTATGCAACATGCATGATGCATCAGCTTGAATATATAGGCACAAGATAGTTGTTGGTCTAAGCACAAGAAGTCTCACAGCCTAACGTCTGAGTTAGATGCATACAATCTTACTATGTTTGTTCCACCAAGTTGAAAAGAAACCCCATTACAATCAGTGTGAAGATAAAACAAGATTTAGCATTTCAAGCATACGGACTAAATTGTCTGCAACTGTTTAAGTGTGTACTTTTTACTTTTAGTGGGTAAGTTTTTTCAAACATTTACTAGGAACAGGAAACTAACATAATAAAGTGTGAATATGGCATGCACTTCTTTGAAGTGATGAAATCGTCATAAATAAACTAGGAAGCTTGAAAATTCATTGGAAAAATATGTACTTATTTTTGCTTTGACAGAGGTGGTTCAGTAATTTTACCATCTGTCATACAATTAAAGTTTTATCAGATTTCAGCACAACGTTAAGTTGTCAATCAAGAAACATAAATTAAAATTTCGAAGTACTCTATACGTAATTTAAAGCACAGTCTACAATAGATTTATGTAAATGCTAAAGTGTCATTCGTCTCAGAAGGCTGCATAAAGAGTCAGAATCTGATTTTGAGAAAGAAATATGAAGAATTAGGAAAGAAACAATAGGTTTAGCCAAAATGAAGATCCAGTAATGCAATGCATACCGACTTGAGAGTAACTTTCAGGCTGATTGGAGATGCCTTCTTTAAAGACTGGATTGCAACCCTTATCCATTCATCAACCACATTTACAGATTCTCTTTCCTGCAAATTTCAAATGCAAGTGAGGATTAAAATTTTCCCCATTTTATTTTATTTTTAGTCTGTTTTTCAATAGGATGTGTGTTTGTTATGTCATCCCTTTTGATGTCAGCATGGATGAAAGGAAGAGGACATGTAGTTGCTGGTAAGTAAAATGTTGAATTTAGAACTTAAAGGCTTAGCCTAGTGATGGAAAATGAAATTTGGTAAGTAACACTGGAAGGACCAAATCAACTTACAAGGGCAGATAAAATCTCTTCAACTGTGTCTTTAGAGAAACACTTGTCAACTATATCCAACCTATAAACGTCAGGCAGAGATATCAGGATGCACATAAGAAAGTAGGAATTATAGAATCAAGATCACTAACAAATAATAGGTAAATCCAATCCGAATTCACTCTGACAAATGATGTAGGATCAATGTTGAGGTTACAATAGAAAGTTCCAGCTAACAACCAAAGATCTAAGCCACAATAACGACTTGGAACATGAGAGACATATTATCATAACATCTGTGATTTCATCCTTTTCCTTATTCTTGCAATTGGATCTTATGGTAAGAGGACTTAGTTTTATACTTATGAAGAGAAAAGAAAACATTTGATCTAGTTGATGCAGTGAGATTTATGAAATTGATCACATGCCCTTAAGTATAAAACTAAGTCTAATTTGTAAACACACTCTAGCTCAGCTGAACGACTAAGGCTCCATATGTGAACCACCCCAGAATCAAGACTTTCCAAACTCATTTGAACAAAAATAATGCAGTGTTTGACCACGCATTGCAGTACACAAACTCATCAGTCTTCAAGAATATGTGAATTTCCTTGCTCCTGCTGCAATTGAGATAAAGCATGTAAAATCCTGTTGAACTTAGTTGTTTTTTGCTAAGAGAAAATAGCTAGCAGATGCTGATGGAAGTAGTTGTTTGACAAGGGTGACTGTTGTGGTGTATAGTCATCCAAATTTTCTTTTTTTGAAAGGTATCGTCATAAAAATTTATTGACTGCAAAATATTACATTAGAGTATTGCCATTATTTAGCACCGGATACAAGACACTTCATCAGCAACAACAACCGATGCTGATGGAAGTAGTTATATTATACCCTTAACATGCATCATAATCAGCCAAGAAGATTCTTCTAATGAAGCATTATATGGATATGGTCATATATTTGTTGGCACAAAGAGAGTGATCCTTTGAACTTAACTATCTAATGTTTTCACCAAATCCAAGAAATTGCAGTTGGATGTTGACAGCACAACTGAGAAGAAATTTCCACACAGAACCAAGAGACGATAATAAAATATGCTGGAAGCAGTTTCAACCATATGAGCTCTCTCAAATTTTAATTTTCAAATTCCATTTATGAACTGTCCTGTCCCAAAGCCTAAGTCAGATAAAGATCAGCAATGTCACATTTACAGTCCAGTGCAAAGCATATACAATTTCATAGCATCAAGCTCCTAAAAAGAGATCAAACCAGACCTTCTCAGACTATGATTTTCAAGATTAAAAAGTTTTTGGCTGAACAAAAACATGTTTGAGGGCATTATATAGACTATTAAGGACATGAGCCACCTTGTATGCTTTTACAATCAAAAGATAGCATTTGTAGGTTACCTATTATATCCACTGCTTTCTTTCAGTGGCATCTGTTGCGAAAATTGATCGATCTTCGCACAAATAGCAAAATGATCAGAAGTCTCCATCTTAGCAAGCGACTCTTCTAATAGTGCCACTTTCTGTTAATGAACAAAGAAAATATAAGGACTGAATTTCTCACAACTATTCAAGCTCAGGTGCATCAAACAGACTAGAAGATATTGTTTTAGAGATTAACGATACTAGATTTAATGGAAAAAAATACAAAGAATATAAATTAAAGAATTGATCTACAAAAATTTACATGCAGATTATATATGAATTGCAAACGAGCATACCCCAGAAGGAACAAAGTGAGTAGCAAGGCCACATGCAAGCATTTCAGCTGCATCTAACCTGGCACCAGTGAGGGCAACATATTCTCCTGCACAGAGAAGAACGAAAAAGAAATGCAAACTAAGTGCAAGGAGATAAGAAGCTTGGACCAATTTCTGAAATATTCAAGAAGCATGAAGAAAACAAAGAAATCATTTCCTAAACCCAAATCATGCTCATGAAGACTGCTAATTTTTGTTTCTATGCATAAAAAGAAGAAATTTTTTTTTGAGAAGCAAGGGATGGTTACCTTGAGTAGCCATCCATTTTATTAAAGAAATTAGGGATCAGCATCACTGGAATGGCTTAGAAACACCTATTTTAACTCTCAAACATTTGGAAACTGAGTTAGGTTAACCCTACATCTAATTATTCACTAAATTATCTTTCCACCCATGGGGTAATTGGGTTTAAATAAACAAGGTTCAACAAGTTTGGAATCTGAAAACCAATAAAATAATGCGACAACTATTATAATTTATCATCATAAAAGAAAAGTATAAAGCTAAAGCACAATAGCAACATGGCAAGACAGTGCCCCTTCCATAGGCAATAACTCCTTGCTGTACAGTCAACCTAGGAAGATACCATGAGTTACCAGCTCCAATGCATGCAAAATGAGGTAATAACATGCTACTTAAAATTGATAAGATTTACTAGCAGGAGTTGTGCATAATTGTATGAATTAAAAAACTTAAATATTAGTATATTGCTATTATGAACTTGTGGAAAACAAGAAGAAATAGCCAAATATTGCTACTTTTTGAGATGGGCCAAACAAATTGCTAATCAACACAGAAAAGTAACAAAACATACGCATTACACTTAGGAGGCGTTTACTGCATTACCTCTTAACATTACCTGGTAATCTACATTAACTGACAGAAAGATTACCACCTATTAAATTACCAGTAATGTGCATTACTCTCTTTACTATATATAAGTAATCCAAGTGGTAATTCAGATTATCATATTTACTTATATAAATGATTACTAAATAATATACATTATTTTACCAAAATACCCTTCATAAATATTATTAAGTTAAAAATTTTGTATTATTGAATTAAAATTTATTAACTTAAATTATGAACTCACAAATTAATGAATTTAAGTAATTAATACCTTTCAAATTAAAATAATAATAAAATAATCTTTATAATTAATAATAATGATTTATAAAAAAATTAGTCTAATTAATAATACTTATAAATAACAATTAGTGCTATATTTTAATTCATAATATNAAATAATAATAAAATAATCTTTATAATTAATAATAATGATTTATAAAAAAATTAGTCTAATTAATAATACTTATAAATAACAATTAGTGCTATATTTTAATTCATAATATGATAATAATAATATAATATTATTTAAATAATATTTATTATGGTCATTAATTTATAATAATAATAATAATAATAATAATAATAATAATAATAATAAATTATTATTATTATTATTATTATTATTTGTGTTGTTATTATTATATGATAATTTATTATTGTGTTATGTTTTATTTATGAAAGATCTAAAAGGGCAAATAGGGAAATTAATATAAATAAGATTACCACTTGGCTGGTAATCTGGATAGACACCCCTCATAGGTAATGTGGATTACCACTTCTTAGGCAATCTGCATTGCTAGGCAATTCAGATTGCCTACGAATTAAAATAAGTAAACATGGTAATCTGGTGGGCCCAGGTAATTTTAACTTCAGATTACTAGTAATTTACAAAGATTACCGGGAGGGAAACGCCCCCTTAAGGTTTAAAAGTTTTCAACTTATATAAGTGGCTCATATAACAATTTTATCCAGTAACTATTTTGAGAGAAATTTATCCAGCAGGTTATTTAATAAAACAGGTCAATTGTCATAACTGTGCAGAGGAACTAAAAAGACCGAAAATATTTGCAAAAAATTTACATGCGCTTGAACTTCTCAAAATAGAAACCCTACATAGGCACATGATCTATCCTAGTGCTTAGAATATGCAATAGATCTGCATGATGCATTTATGTACTCCTAATGCAAGAGGATGTAAAAAAATTATCCTTAGAACTTAAGCAAGAAGGTTCATGAAACAAAAAACTTACCAAAAAATCCAGGAAGCCTTGACAAAAAAAATGAAGAACCTATATCTGGAAACAAACCCAAGGATGTTTCTGGCATAGCAAAAACCTACAGAAGAAATAGTAAAGTTAAGATCCTATGTTGACTTTTACATAAAATATGCTGGTAGCCAACCGGATCTTTATGGCTATGTTATGCATACAAATAAGCCCATGACAAGAATGACCTAATATTTAAAAGCATTTTTAAGTGCATATTAATCTCATATAATATAAGCATCCGATAATGAGTTACATCAAACTATTACTGCATAAGTGATGACAAAGATGAAAAGAAATTCCAGAGGTGCAAATAAAAACATACAATTAAAATAATTAAGACAAATAGACAACAAAGTAAAGGGGTCAAGGATAAAGCTTCAACGTACACTTGGGCTAAACGTTCCTTGATTGTAATACTCTTTATACAGCAAATTTCAGATTTTTGACTAATGAAACAAATGGACGAAACATCTCACTATGGAAAATTCATATACAAAATCAGTTATTTATGCTATCACACAAACTAAAGAAAATATATTTGCTTAGAGAGAGCCAAAAGTCGAGAATAAAATTTAAAGCTATTGTACAATTAAAATAAAGGACAGAAACATTGCCTCATTAGCAGGCCAAGATCTGAAGAAACAATACCGTTTTCTCTGTGGCAATGCGAAATCTACCATGTATTGAGACACCTGCCCCACCTCCCATCACAATTCCATCAAGAATAGAAACCTAAAACCAAAGCTCTAACATCATTCTGTTATTATATGAATAACTTAGGAAGAAGCTTTCAGAATTATCTGGGAGGAAAATAGAATGATGGTTGTACTTAACTCACCTGAGGCTTACTATAAGTTGCAATTATGTAATTCAGAATAAATTCATTCCGGAAAAATTCTGCACCTGAACTCCAATGACCTGATACACGTCAGCAATATTATGTGCTTAGACAACAGATATTGTTATTTCACATATTGGAAACAAAGAGACTGCCACAAAACTTGAGAAGTGTGAAACATAGCTAGCTATACTACCAATATGTGGTCTTACAACTATTGTACATGCCAGTGGAAAGGTGAAATCTATTACTTCAACGGACAGCATTAGACAATTTACTTTTTGTTTAGAATATCAGAGAATTTACTTGAAAGAAATGACAGAGTTAAAGAAATAACTAGATGCACCTTCATTTATGGAACGGGCAACTGCTGAGACATCTCCTCCGGCACAAAATGCTCTTCCTTTTCCCTGAAACCATCAAGACTAAAATGACTAAAACAGAAGCCAAATTCGATGTAGAACATGTAGACCTAACACCTTAAGATTCAAGTGTATGCCGAATCTCTCTAACTAGGATCTCGAAGTACCATGTAGTATTAGCAAGGTTTGTTCCGTGTGTGTAAGGATATGAGTCTGTAGAATGCTCCTACCCTTCAAATGGGAGGGAAAAAAGCATTCAAGTCGTCACAACCTCAATTTCCCATATCAATATAGTCCCAATAGGAGGAAATAAAATAAGTAACTAAATAGAGTAACACAGAAACCACACATTTTTCATGATATTATGATATGTTCCATGTGTTTAAGGATATGCGACTGTAGAATGCCCCTACCCTTCAAGTGGAACGAAAAAGAACCATCCAAGTCATCACAACCTCAATTCCCCATATCAATCTAGTCCCAATAGGAGGAAATGAAATAAGCACCTAAATTGAGTAACACAGAAACCACAAAAATTTCATGATATTATGATCTGTTTAGCTAAGCAAATGAGTGGCAAGGGTATTAGAGTCAGAAAAGGGCATATAATAGATACCTTGTCCATATAAGAATGCATAAGAGGAGAGTACCTTCATTATCAACAGCTTGACCTTGTGATCTTTCTCATAAGCAGTGAAAAGGTTGAGAAGTCGCATAATCTGAACAAACATCAGGAAATTGCATCAGAGCTCTTCCGAGGGCTTTTAAGCCTTCAGAGTGACCAAGCGAGTTACTATATCGGATTCTACAGTGACATCTATAAGGCTAGTTGCAATTTCACAAAAGGAAAGGAACAGATTTAAAAACTTAACCAACAAATACTCGATCAAATTGTTGAAGAAGGATGAAAGCATATCTTGGTGGATTGTTGTTAGCAAACTCTTATTTGTAAGCCTACAATACTATTTGCAATGTTAACCAACAGAATGCTTACAGGTTCATCCAGTCATATTGGATATTTCATCATAAAAGAACTTACTAAAATCATACATACCATTGGGTACGAGAGGGCATTCAATTGTTGAGGTCTGTTCAATGTCAATATTCTTGTAAAACCACATTCTTCAACCAACACCTAGCCAAATTCCAAAGAAACATATTCAAAAGATAATAATATTTTTTAGGAAAGACAAGATAATACTGTTTACAAAAAAATAATGAGGGAAACAGCAGAAAGTAAACAGATGAACCACGCATCTACTAATTTATATATTATGTTTCTATCATTCATTTCAAAGACACAAAGATTCCAAAATCCATCCATCCGGTACCCATTGATCCAATTTTCCATCAAATTTCGGCATTATCAACCAAACTACAAATCATTCATTTGTAGAACAGTGGGTGCAACAACATTGAAAGCACAAACAACATCCCACTAAGAAGAAACTAGCCTTCATGCACATTGAAAATGAAAGTTCGTTGCAAAAGAAGAAGATGAAGTTAAAACTTAAAAGTCAATTGTGGTTCAAAGTTTCAAATATCATTCCAAATATTTTTACACAAAGATGGAGTTTCATAAGCTCGAAAAGACCTGCACAAATGATGAATCAATCTCCTTCCACCTCGAGGACATGGTGAAATCTCAGAAGGGATGTACTTATATTATATTAGTTTGCATTAGTTAAAAATATAGTGGAGTGGGTTTGTTAAAGAAATACACATTAGTCCATGTTCTCTTTTTACTAGCTTTGTTATAGTAGTAGGTAACTAACACTTCAGGTTATAGATATACTGATAGGTTCTAGCTATGTCTTAAGTGTTTGAATAATTTGTCTAGCAACCTTATAATTAGAGCTCGGTCCACTCCTCATGAACTAATTTATAATAAAGGTTTACCCTCTCCAATGGACAAGTAATTTGCTAGGATTGTGTTTAAGATTCTTACACTTTTACCGTTAATGAAATCTATCTTATTCTCATTTCTACAGTAATTTGTTTAGATTTTAAGTTTCTATCAGTTAACTTTTGAGTTGTTTACAAACTCAAAAGTGCATACCAAAGTTCAATGTTTAATAGATATCTTTTCAGCAATAATGAGACAAACATCGATATTAAATCATTGACTAATTCAAGGAACAAAAAAAACTAGATACCTTAAATTACACCGTAAAAGTTACAAACTTATACGAAAGCCTTAATATGATATGATATTTAGAGCATCCATCCCAACTATGACCACTGATGTTCGATCGTGGTTTACGGAAGATTGCTCGCTCAGTGCAGTACCTCATTGAGGTTCATTGCCGGACTCCTAGTTTCCTTTCCGGGGTATATATAATATAATTTCTGGTTGGTGGATAGGATAACCATTATCCTATTCGTCAAGGAAAGAATAATTTGTTCCATCAAAATGGTGGTATAGCTTATCTCTAAAAAAGTTACTTTTTGGATGGATAAATTTTTTAATACCAATTTTGCCCATGCTGCTTTTGTCGGTGTTTGATAGAATAAGATAGAATAAAGCCTTATTCTACCTTTTATCCTCCAATCAAAAACCCCTTTACATGTGGATTGAGATTAAAATTTAATTATATTTACTAATGCACGTATTTTTTAGTAATAAATATAAATTTTATTTCACTACATTTATAATAAGATATAATTAATTATTAATTATAAGCATATAGAAATGATTCATAAGTCATAATTTATTAATTAATTGATAATATTATATAGTATGACATTTTGCGTACACCATTAATTTATAAGCTTAACTAAATATTCAATTACACAAAATAATTAATTAATAGCCATTACGTTAATATAGTATTATAAATATATATATATTGATCTCAAAACAAATTCACATTGTTTCATATTTACACATTATATAATATTTTTTCTAACATTTAACATCCTTATACAAAAGCTATACATCATGAGGATCACCAAGGGAGAGACCTTAATCTCATCTATACCTCATCCAAAAGTGTTTCAATCCCTACAAATGATCATCAAACATGGCCATAACATTGGTCTGCTGATCTAAAAAATATTAAATATCACACTATGAGCAAACCACAACTCAGTAAATAGAAAACTCATAATCTATGTGTTACCATCTACTTATTTCAAGGAAAATAATGTAAACATATTTCATATCAATTATCATGTGTGCCAGACTATAAGATAAATAAAACATGTATCATCACCAACATATCACATGTCAATAGTATATCATATAACATGTCATGCACATGTGCAATCATGGGTGCAACATGTTCTATCACCAGCCGACCAGAGGTATCATATAACCTCTTAGGGTATCTTATCATCCCTATCGAGGAACATCATATCCTTTAAGGGCATTTCATATCGTCTCTGCAGAAAATATATCATCCCAACAAAGAAAATGTAAAAGCATGATTCTTTCACATATCCATATAATCATAGAATATATCACTTACGATTGTGTTACTAGTATATCATTCATTTGATGAATCCATATACAACCTGTCCAAAAGCACTTGCGATGCATGTAGAAGTACAATTGCATCAATAATAATTCGTTTCATGAACTTTTCAAAATCAATTTGATTTCAGTTTTGCACATGGAAGATTAAGTATTGTCTGTTATAAAATTCAACAAAATTAGAAAACACCTCATATTCAGGTAACACAAATTTTATCAAAAAGTAGACTCTTAGATATTTAATCCATATAAATATCTTCTTTCAACTCTTTCGGAATGACCACAAAAATTTCAACAAGATAATATTGTTTTTTTTTCATTTCTATTTTGACATACTAAGTTATATCGAATATAAAATGCATAAATCCTGAAATACTTGAAAATCAAACCATTTCAATTTTAAATAAAATTAGACTTTCAGAGAATAAACCCATATAGATATCAAAGTTCTGTACTCTTAGAGAGGTCCCAAAAAATTTAGAGTTTCATCTATATTATGTTTCATCTTAGAATTCTAACAGATTGTGTGATGTACATGTAGTTTGAGACATAAAAGGATTTTTCACTCATTTTAAGAATAATATTTATGCTAGAATTTATAATTGAGACAATTTGTTACACAAAACAACAAGAGTGAGTCTTAGTCATTTATTTGTGACTTCTAATATAAGATTATGATTGATTCAACTCCAAAGCCTATGAAATGTATACTTAAAGAGGATACAATCAAGGAGTTTTATTATATTTTTGGAGGAGCTGGAGGTAACAAATAATCTTTAGCATGCTTCAGCTTTAAATTTTATTTCAGCTAGAGTGCGTTCTACATATAGGTAAGTTGGGTTTGTTATAATCCCTAATTAATAGAGATTGATGATACATATGGATAACTAATAATTAGAAAACTCTTGTTTTAACTAAAATTTGTAGGGAAATCCATAGGAAAGGAGTTAAGTACTTACCTTATTGCAAAAACCCTAGAATTATCTCTTAGGTAGATGTTAAACTAAAGAATGTAGTTGTTCTTGCATTTCTTCTATTTTTTTGACATGGGAGATAATAGGTAAGTAAATAGGTGGTAAAAGGGAAGGAAATTAGTTCTTATCCATCTAAGTTATCGACTTAGGAGTTGGACAAAAAATGGAGAAATTCGACCATCAGAAATTTATCCACCTAAGTAATGGCCTAGCATTTTCTTTTATTTATTTTATTTATGCATTTACTTAATATATAACATTTAAATAAGAAACTATCCCCCATTTGGATTCAAAGAAAATATTTATAAAAAAAAATTTAAAAAATTAAAATCTAAAATTTGGGCCAAAGAACACAATTAGTAGTTTTTCATATTTTTCATTTTTGCACCTTCAATTAACCTAACTAAAACTCCTCCAAAAATTTATTAAAATTTATATTTAGTATATTTTAACATACGGAAGCAATTAACCAGACTTTATTTTTCCAAATTCTCAACTTTTCAAAAATCATATTTTCATGTCCTTAGTAAGATTTCGTTAATTTATAGTATATAAACACTAAAACTAGAACACCCACTTTAACACATTTATTATAATAGATAATAACCACATAATACACAATTAATATTTATAATCTCATATGAATTATGTCAAGGATATTACATAAAACCTATTGAAATCTTATTCGAGCACAAACTATAAAATTTGGAAAGTATTGATACGCGAAATAGACGAAAGATAAAAATCACACACAAAAAGACACAAGATTTAATTGTGTTCATCCTTAATTGGGTTACATACTCAGGTAGATATAGATGTTTATTGAGAATTAAATACAGATAGAACATTCCCCGACCCCATAGGGAGGTCATCAAGGGTTCCCAAGACCCTCCCTTAGACTCCAGATGAACAATGCAAGCCGTCTCAGGTGAGATTTCTCCTTGAGGATGAAAAATGGAGATTAATTTGAGGTTACATCTTCCTATTATTTATAGCCTCTTGAATACTGAACTCATACATCAAATAGGGAACCTCAAATCACAAAGACAAATAAAACCCTAACTAGATAGGAAAATAAAATCCTGAACAAATAAGATATAAATTCTCACTCTAAATCTTAAACTCATACAAGAATTTTAGTAGATATAAGCATATATAGTTGTAACGCCCCGAGAAAACCATCCTTGCCGCATGACAGGATGCCCTTCTTGAGATATAATCAACATACATCTTTGACTTTACCTTAGATCATAATACATGATGCGTAAGCCAATACTTTAAAGATAGATTATCTAATCCGAATAAAATATTCTTTTACATTGTTCGATAAAGAAAAAAAGATAACTAAGGAGGTGTTTTCCTCCCGGTAATCTTTGTGGATCATTAATAATCTAAACTTAAAATTACCTGGGCCCACCAAATTACCTTGTTTACTTATTTTAATTCATAGGCAATGTTGATTGCCTAGCAATGTTGATTGCCTATGAAGTGGTAATCCACATTACTTATGAGGGGGGTGTCTATCCAGATTATCACCCAAGTGGTAATCTTATTTATATTAGTTTCCCTATTCGCCCTTTTAAATCTTCCATAAATAAAACATAACATAATAATAAATCATCATATAATAATAACAACACAGATGATAATAATAATAATAATAATAATAATAATAATAATAATAATAATAATAATAATAATAATAATAATAATAATAATATTATTATTATTATTATTATTATTATTATTATTATTATTATTATTATTATTATTATTATTATAAATTAATGACCATAATAAATATTATTTAAATAATATTATATTATTATGATTATATTATGANTTATTATTATTATTATTATTATTATTATTATTATTATTATTATTATAAATTAATGACCATAATAAATATTATTTAAATAATATTATATTATTATGATTATATTATGAATTAAAATATAGCACTAATTGTTATTTATAAGTATTATTAATTAGACTAATATTTTATATTATTATTATTAATTATAAAGATTATTTTATTATTATTTTAATTTGAAGGGTATTAATGACTTAAATTCATTAATTTGTGAGTTTATAATTTAAGTTAAATTTTAATTCAATAATACAATATTTTTAACTTAATAATATTTATGAAGGGTATTTTGATAAATTAATGTATATTATTTAGTAATCATTTATATAAGTAAATATGATAATCTGAATTACCATTTGGATTACTTATATATAGTAAACAAGATAATGCACATTACTGGTAATTTAATAGGTGGTAATCTTTCTGTCAAGTAATGTAGATTACCAGGTAATGTAGTAAACGCCTCCTAAAAGAAAACAAACTTGACTCAATCTAAAACTGATCATGTGTAATCACCATATCGCGAACATCAACATCGTTGGTTCCATCATCTATTCATTATCCTGACCTCCTGCAATATCAAAAATATGGGAGACAATTCTTCCATGAGCAATAAAATCCAATATAAAAATAATACAATAGGGTAAACCATATATGAAGATACGATACATATACAATAAAATCCAATATATGAACTTTACTTGTTTGCCTTATTATCATTGTCATACTTACCACCCTTTGGTTCAATCTTTACCTCTGGTCCATCACTGACGAGAACATCAATTGCATCTCTCTCATGATGCTCATAATGTTTCATCAATATGTTCAAGCCCAGAGAATATCTTCTTTGGACTACATTATTCATCTTTACTTAACTTGTCTTTCATTATCTACACAATATAATCTTTAGTGAGCCTTTATTAATCATGAAGGTCATTGGCTTGGTCTTGATGTCAATAAGGCTAGCTAGGCCTTGGGGTGTCCCTCCATGACCCAAGTAAAAATTGATCTCCGAAGAAATCCTCAATCCCCAAAGGAATTAGAATCTTTGACCCCATATGATTCCCCAATTCCAAAAGGAATTGGAATCCTGGTCCTTGAAGAAACCCTCAATTCCTAAAGGAATTGGAACAATTGTCGGGAGACAACATAACCTTTCATGTCCAATTCAATCACATGAATGGTTCATTTTAAAACATAATCAAACTCTAGGTTATGACCCATACAATTAGCATTAACTCATGCAATAAAATAAATTCAATAGAACAGAATCATTGAGGGTTTTTGGGTGATTAACTGTTGAAACATGGACCCCGTCCAAACTAGACATGACCCATTTTTGGATTTTCATCATTTATGATAATCTTTGTTAGGATATGACACGCGTCAAAAGAAGACATGGCCCATGTCGTGTGTCTGATGTCATGTTTCGGAAACTTGGTCTATGTCGGGTGACACAACAGTTTCGTAATTGGCCAAATCATGGCCAATTCAGGGTGACGCGGCCCACATATGCAAGGTACTATCCGGTCATGCGACCTGTGTCCGAGAAAGAAATGGTCTATGTCGGGAAGATGGCGGTGTCGACCGAGGAACACGGTCCGCATCTTGGGTGACACAGGCCATTTCTATAGGTGCTGATGTCATTCGTAGAGAATATCCTACAGCGCGGTGACGCGACCGTTTGCATGTTGAACACGGACCGCGTTGCAAATGATGCTGGCCGTGTTCGATGTTTTGTTCCTATTCATGCCTCATACACCTATAGAATATCCTAAGGTTGATCCTCCTTAATTACGTACAATAATTTTGATGGTCGATCCTCCTCATGTCTAGATCGTTCCTCGTAGTACGTCCTCCCTCCTTGAGTCCTCTAGTAGAGAGGGAGGGAGGTGTTGAATCTAGGATCCCGAGAATGTTTTGAATGATCACAAATTTGTAAGTGAACTTAGCCTGTACTGATGAACTTGTTGAGCTGATTTATGTAACTGGATATATTAAAGTTCAAAATAGTGGTCGACCTGAGTTGAAGGAATGGACGACCAATGCACACGTAATATATATCAGAACTACATGTGTGCAGTGGGCGTCCTAAGTATATGAAGCGGTCGACCAACATCAGAGGGAGAATACATGTGATGAGGAGCAGAAGCATAAACGGTCA
>LTAE01001055.1:37764-63379 GCA_001647135.1 Pontederia paniculata | reverse complement strand
CTGGCAGCGTTACGGGCGTGAAAAATAGGTCCTGGTCCGTTTTTAATGTGTCACGGGCCGTGATATTCTATGTCACGGCCGTGACTGATAGCCTTGTTTATATTCTCAACTTCAAATCGCGATTACGGACTCGTTTTAACTCCGATTTGAGTGCCGTTTTTTTCAGTATCTTCTTCTCTTCGTCCTCTTGCCTCCTAGACAATAAAATTCCACAAATTGTATAGTTTTCTATTTTAAAATAAATAAATGTAAAGAAGTATATAAAATGATGCGTGCGATGTATAAATGAGTGAAATTTGGACCATATATGATATGAACAATATGACTAATTTAGCACGCACCAGAATCCACTAACGCAATCACTTTCTGTTGTTTGTAGTAGTAGAAGTAACATCTTTAGTCCATTTAGAATATGTTAGTGCAGTCATTCAACTATTGTTTGCAATAATGGAAGTAACACCTTTATTCTGCCCTTCATTTTCTCACACTAGCTCATCCATTGGGTGAGGAATTTATTCATTATACACTAAGTCTAAGGGATTCATCCTGATCAAATGGACCACGCCAACCTCACCCCAATTGTCATTTGGCACGTTTTGCGTGCATAATGGCCTTTGATAGAAGTTTGCTCGTAATCCATAGGAGGAAATCGATCCTGCAATAGTTGTTTCTTCCTTAACCATGAATGAATAGGAGGCCACTCTTGATGACGATGTTTCAATGGAGTCTTTCCTACCAAGTGGAAGCACCTCCTTTAAACTCATTTGTGACCAACTTGGCTTGTTTGTGTTCCAGTACCTACATGTGTTCAAAGAATTCTTCCACCTCAACCAGCTAGTCAAGAAACTCCTCAATTTATAATTGTGTGCTGAATCTTGGAAGATCCACCTTCACTTTGAATTTAGGTCGCTCACAAGTATATTGTTTGGGGAAACATATCTAGTCTCTTCATCACTGTACGTACTTGTTTCTTCATCTTAGACCATGACAGTTCCTTTAAGTTTCTCTTATTTGGATTAAGTGGGTCTCATCAATAGTTGTTGCATCACTGTGGTTAGTTGATACAACACAAACTAGTCTAATTTTGATCCCTAAGGTAGAAAATCCCATTACTGTGAATGACTATAGGCCGATCTCTCTATGCAACATCATATATAGAGCTGTAGCAAAAATACTAGCTTCCAGACTTAAGGCAGTTTTGCCAGATATAATAGACCCCTCCCAATCAGCTTTTGTTCACAATAGATCAATTCATGACAATATCTTGATGTGCCAAGAGTTAGCCCACTCCATAACAAGGGGGTCGAGGAAGGGCATGTTAATTAAGGCAGACATGGCCAAAGCCTTTGACAGGGTGGCTTGGGGGGCTGTTGAAAATGCTATGAGCCTTATGCAATTCCCGCCTAGGATCATTTCATAGATTATGAGCTGTATAAGATCTCCATATTTTTCATGCATTATAAATGGCATAGCCTCCCCATATTTTAGGAGTCAACAAGGGATTCGACAAGGGGATCCTCTGTCTCCATATATTTTCATTCTCATAACTCAGGTCCCATCAACATTAATGAATCAAGCAATGTCTGCCATAACCCTTATCCCTTACTCTGTTGGCTCCTTCTCCATAAGTCACCTCCTCTATGCTGATGATCTCATTATATGTGTTGCTGCCACTGTGCAAAATTGCAAGGAGATAAGGAGGATAATGGAACTTTATTACCTTCTTACTAATCAGAAGGTGAACCCTCTTAAATCAGACATTTATTTGCCTCCAAAGCTAAGTCTTAAAAGGAAACATGCAATTCAAGAGAATTTGAGTATTAGAATTGGAACCTTCCCATTTAAATACCTAGGCACCTTGATATCTCACAAATACATTCCTAAAAACAAACAAATGGGAATGATAGATAAAGTAGCCTCCAAAATATCAGGCTGGAAGATGAGAACCCTGAACATGGCAGGAAGAACAATGCTAATTAAGTCGGTTTTAAACTCTATGCCTATGTACTCTCTAGGGGTGTCCTACATCTCAGGTGGGGTCCTGGATAACCTAGAAAAATTATCGAGAGGGTTTTTATGGTCTAAAAAAGTGGGAAGAAAGGGATTACATCTACTAAATTGGGACATCATTCAATTACCAAAGGTATGCAGGGGGCTGGGTATAAGAAATACAAGGCTAATAAGGATGGCACTTCAGGCTAAGTTGTTACTTAGGGTCTTAAATACCGAAGACACACCTTTGGTAAAATTAATCCTTAACAAGTATGGCCATATCCATCCTTGGTCCTTAAATCCCATTAGTAACAATGTTAAAATGACATGGACATGGAAAATGCTCCTGAACACCCTAGAGACAATCAAATATGGATTTAAAAGGCACATTAATCATGGATTAAACACAAGTGTCCTTATGGACCCTTGGATATTTTGTACCCCTTTACAATTAAAACCTACCTTTCTGAATGTGAATATGTTATTGCCAAGTATGCGTGTCAATGATCTTATAACTGAAAATAAATGGAATATTCATTTACTCTCTCAATGCTTTGGGCCACTGCTAATTGATTACATTACTTCCATTTATCTGTCTGCTCAAGCCAAGGATGATAAGTGGTGTTGGGTATATGATGCCCACGGTAGAGCAACCACTCGCTCAGTTTATCACTCGTTAAGCCGCCAGCTGAACCCAGAACATGGACTTGGAGGGCAACCCTGGAACAAAATTTGGGCAATAAATTTGTCGAATATTTTTTTCTTATGGAAACTGTTACACCACAGGCTCCCCACAAGAAGCTACCTGCTACGTTTTGATATGGACATTAACCCTCTATGCCCTCTTTGCGGCTTGATGCCTGAAACTGATTCACATTTGTTCTTCCAGTGTAATATGGCAGTAGACTTATGGAACCACTTTGAGACTCAAGTAGACTATAGGTTCCAATATAAACATAATTGGTATCAAGTAGTTGGGTACATGAGGGTTCCTCTCTATCTTTGGAATCAAAACGTAACATGCAAACCCTATTCTCCTTCTGTTTATGGGGCATGTGGTGTCAACGGAATGATGTTATTTTTAAATCCAGGGTAGCAACCGTCCCTGCAATATGGGTGAAAGCTTTGGCAGGTTTCCACGAGTACGAGGCGCACCATCGTTCTGAGGCACATCGCCCCCAAGACCACCTGGTCCGGTGGGAGCCCCCTTCGCCTGGCACAGTTAAAATTAACACAGACGACTCTTTCGTTAGTGCCAGAGGAGAAGGGGGAGCAGGCTATATTATACGTTCTAATACAGGTCATTGTTTAGCTGCAGGTACAAGTAGAATAGGTGTAACGTCGGCACTTGAGGCTGAGGCGTGGGGTGTCTAAGAGGGAATACGAAGAGCGAAGAGGGATGATTACAAAGATGTCATACTTGAACTAGACTCCATAAACTTGGTGCATATTATCAACCGAGATTCAAGCTCGCCGTTGAGATTATGGAACTTAATTAGTGACATCAAGCAAACTATGGAGTTTTTTGACAAATTTACATGTAAACATTAATAGGGAGGCTAACGACGCTGCTAATTGTTTGGCTAACATTGGCAGGACGGCTAATGCTGACCTCTTTTGGGGCGAAGGCCCCCCTCCGGGCCTTGCCGACATTTTGTACCGCGACTACGCGGCTTTTCCCACTTAGCTAATTAAAATATTTCTCTTTAAAAAAAAAATCTTATCAACATCGCATCGTAGTAGGTCGAACTGTTGCTATGATGGCACGTCACTTTGACGCAGCATTGCATCAACAAAAAGATTAGTGGATTTATGGAGGTGGTCTATTGAACGAGGTTATGGTAGAACTTCTTGCAAGATAGCGGTCAGGAAAAATAAAACTCAATGTAAGAACCTAAGGTAAGAGATCAAATGTTAGTCCCACATGAATAAAATAATGACTTATAATTGATTATCCTTTTCACCAACAAATATTATAATTCGTGCCAATCATGAGCCTAAAGTATAATTCTTAGAATGGACTGAGTGTGTAGAGAAAAAAAACATAAGAACCCAAAACAAAAGGCAAAAGACTAGTACAAAATATGAAAATTATCATGTACTATAAATAACTACCATCTATATCACTCAAGATATATTTTAAATTTTTGCGAGCCATGAAAACAAATTGAAACTGTTTTTTGAATGGACTGGACGGGTTATACTCAAAGTTAAGTTTGACGCTCTTCCAAGACTCACCGGGTTGATGACGAAACACATAATTTCAGTGATCAAAAATCAAGTTTTATGAAAAGGAAAAGGAGATACATTGAATGATCACCTAGTGATAGTCTTCTAACAAATCAATCTAATTCCAACTCAAAGGCCAACCAATACTAATTGAATTATAGTTCTAACTACCAACGCCCGACTACGAAAGTAAAAGATAAAAAAACACTGGAGTTAAAAGGTAAATTAAAACTAATCCAAACTTTGTGATGTCGAATTATCTTCAGGATCAGCATCATCTTGATCCAACTCGTTCTACTTTTTCTAGAATAATATAAAGACAAAGATGAGTCACTTTCTAAAATTTTTAAACTTTTAAGATAGATAGTTAGCTAATCAAACTTAATAATAAAAAATAAGATAATAAACTGATATTTGATGAGAAGAAGCATAAATTTAAGGAGTGATTATAAGACAATCTTTATAATATAAATATGGCATATTTGTTTTTAAATACATTAATATTATAATATATTTGAGTTTGAGATAAATTTATGAAAAAACGGTGCCAAGATAGCTTCAACCTGTGAGTAATTTTCGTGTATAGTTCCTCAACTTTATCCGGATCCCACTTTGGTCATCGAATTTTAGTTTGTAATAAGCTGGTCCCTTAACTTTGCAGCTTGCTCGTCGAAAATCCCTTCACCCGAGATAGTAAATTCTTCTGGTTTTCACTTCACATGATAAATTCACGTAAGTAAAAAATAAAAAAAATTAATGTGGAATTTAAATATTTTTTTAATAGTCCCTTAACTTACTCAGTTTTTATTTTGGTCCCCTAACTTTAGATTGTAACCAAACGGTCCTCTAGTTTTAGTTTGTAATTAAATGGTCCCTCAATTTTATAATTCGTTCACCGAAAGTCCCTTTTATATAAAAATAATGATTTATCATTTTTTTGTCCATGTGAGAATATGAAAATTAATATTTCTTATATCTACACTATTATATGTATTCGTGAGAATATGTCATCACGATAAATATTATTATTTTTTATCTCCTACAAGAGTAGTTTTTATAATTTTATTCAAAAAATGGATATCGACCGCCATCAAATTTCACCAGTACGTGCATCTTCCTCCCAAACTTTGATGACTGCTGATCTTTCTTTTTTGATGAAATTTATAAAAATAATTTATTTTTGCACAAGACGAAAACTAAAATATTCTATGTGTTCATATTATTCTCACATATATATACAACAACATACACACACAAAATAATAATGTTTGCATTCTCATGTGAAAAAAAAAGAATAAATCAAATTTGATAAAAAAGAACCTCGGTGAACATATTACAAAGTTGAGTGACCATTTAGTTACAAACTAAAATTAGGGGATCGATTGGTTATTATTTGGACTAAAATGGAAATCAAATAAAATTAAGAGACTATTTAAAAAATATTTAAATTTCACGTCAATATTTTTATTTTTAATTTTTACCTATGTGACTTTATCACGCGGAGTGAAAATCGAAAAAATTTGCTATCTTAAGTAAGGGATTGTTAGAGAATCTAATCTTATCTTTTGTAAAGATTTAATATCATCCAGATCTGTTGTTATCCAGATCTGATCTTATCTAGATTTGTGTTTATCTAGATTAGTTTAGATTATATGATCTTCTCTAGTTAGATTAGATAGACATTGGTGGTTATCCATCTGATCCTTTTCATGTACTATATATAGATGTACAGCCTCATCATAAATATACAAAAAACATTTTTCCATTCTACTCTTCTAACATGGTATCAGAGCCATAATAATATTTTTTTTCCTTTTCTCTCTCACCTTCTACATATTCGCCGGCGCAGAGAAAGCTGAGTTTGCGGGGGCGTGTTAGAGAATCTAATCTTATCTTTTGTAAAGATTTAATATCATCCAGATCTGTTGTTATCCAGATCTGATCTTATCTAGATTTGTGTTTATCTAGATTAGTTTAGATTATATGATCTTCTCTAGTTAGATTAGATAGACATTGGTGGTTATCCATTTGATCCTTTTCATGTACTATATATAGATGTACAGCCTCATCAGAAATATACAGAAAATATTTTTCCATTCTACTCTTCTAACAGGGATTTTCGACGAGTAAATTATAAAATTAAGAGATCAATTTATTATAAATTAAAATTTGAGAATTAAAATGGAATATGGCCAAAGTTGAGAAACTATAGATCGATATATCGAAATGCTTCCAGCGCCGTGATATCGATTGTTGGTAATTTATCTACATTTCAGTGCGGAACCTGTGAGCGGTTGCACTTGGACTCTGTCGTTTCATGTGATTGGAGCAATGTCGAAGTGTCAATGGTCCACCCCTCCCTTTTGTGCACCTGTGACCACTCTACTATCAGGAGAGAGAGAGAGAGAGATGTGCTAAGAGACCCTTTTTATGCACCTGTGACCACTCTACTATGAAGAGAGAGAGAGAGAGATGCTAAGAGACGAGCGTCCGTGCTGGCAATGCGATGTTCTGAATCCTATTTCCTCACCGCAACTGCACTCACTGTGTACGGACTGCAATACCAACATACAAAGACAAAACTTTGTGTGTGTGAGAGAGAGAGAGGAGAGAGAGAGAGAGAGAGAGAGAGAGAGAGAGAGAGGATGTCAATGGTTTCTGTATTTGCTCATCATTCTTGACTTGGAAATATTTTTCTTCCGGGAATCATTTCAAGATTGTCTTCTTACTAGATTTCCCTCGCTTGCTTGCTTGCATGCTTGCATCACGGAAGGATGAAGAAGTGTTCGTGGGGGATTGAAGAGGAGATACAAGAACAATTGTGAATTCCTCTTCCGGAGTTCTGAATCCATCAATGTGTGAAAAAGAAAAAAAATAAAAAAAAAACGCGAGCTTTTATTGCTTTGTTGTTACCCAAAACTCTCCAAGCTTGGACTTTGCCGTGTGGCGTTCTCTGCTGCTGCCATGTTCCACTCAACCCTTTAGCTTTCGCCTGCTCTACCCCGTGCCATTTCGGCGTTCCCCTCGAATCGGCGCTAAAAATGGCATCTTGGGAGCAGCTGGGGGAGCTGTCGTCAGTAGCGCAGCTGACGGGCCTCGACGCCGTCCGGCTTATCGGGCTCATCGCGCAGGCGGCGACCACTGCGCGGATGCACAAGAAGAACTGCCGACAGTTCGCGCAGCACCTGAAGCTTATCGGCAATCTCTTGGAGCAGCTCAAAATCTCCGAGCTCAAGCGGTATCCTGAGACACGGGAGCCGCTCGAGCAGCTCGAGGACGCCCTCCGGCGCTCCTACATTCTCGTAGACAGCTGCCAGAACAGGAGCTACCTCTACCTTCTTGCCATGGGCTGGAACATCGTCTACCAGTTCCGGAGGGCGCAGAATGAGATCGATCGTTACCTCCGTCTCGTTCCGCTCATCACGCTTGTGGATAATGCCCGTGTCAAGGTACCAATTCTTCATAAATAATTAGGGGCATATGAAATTTGGTTGCAGTCAAAATTTGAGCCGTTTTATTCTTTGGTGTTTGTGATATCAATTAGGATTGATTTGCTCCCATTTTACCCCCTTTTTTGTATTATATTTTACTATCAGTTAGAAGCCTTAAATTTTTGTAAGATTTTACTTTATATTGGAGGAGATGCTGAACTTCCATGTAGTGATTAGATTGAGTGAAAACTTGTTTATTTATCTCATAACAGTTCTTCATATTTTTTTCAACCAGGAAAAACTAGAATATATTGAGAAAGATGAACGCGAGTATACTCTGGATGAAGAAGACAGAAAGGTCCAAGATGTGATTTTGGATCGTGATCAATCTACAAATCCTATAACAGTGTTGAAGAAGTCTCTTTCTGTCTCATACCCCAACTTGTCTTTTGATCAAGCTCTGAAGAAGGAAAAGGAGAAGCTCCAAATGGAGCTTCAGAGATCCATGGACATCAGTCAATGTGAAGTGATCCAACATCTGATTGGTGTGACACAAAATGTGGAGAGCAACCTAGAGGAGAAAACTGCACAGCCGAAAGGTCCAAAAAAAGTAGACACAAAGTTCTTGGACGCCAATACTGAAAAAGAGTATGCCTATGAATCAAACAACCTATGCCAAAAAAGTGATACCAAAGCAAGTTTAAGGTTTGCTATTATACACGGTATCTAATAAATGCATCTTAGTTCCTTTGATAGTAATAATATATGCCACTGAATAGAAGTATCTTTATTCTGTTTTTTTATACTTCTAAGAAATGATATTTCTATTGTTTATGAATAATTGGAATCAGATAGCATTTCTGAATGAGATACAACTAAAGCTCGTTTATCCAAAGCTACCATCTCACTATTAATTTGGAAGCTTAATAATATTTTAGGGAGATCAAGAATTTTAGCATGGGAACGGGGAAAGATCTGACAGAGCAAGGGGCATTCTTGTATTCTAGCATGAATCATATGTATTTCTTGAAGTTTGGGCTCGTTTGATTTCCATTAACTTTTACCTGTCTTGTACTTCTCTTAACTTGAGCATTCTAAATGGAAATTTTGCATGACATTGATAAGTTTATCTTACATTGTATTTGCAGAAATGCTTCACCAATTTCTTCAGGTCATGATTTGATTTCGGAGAGAGGATCTAACAGGGATGAAGAATGGCATTCAGATTTGATGGAGTGTTGTTCAGAGCCCTATTTATGTATGTAAAACCTTTAAGACTTACTTTACTTTGGTGTAGTTTGTTTTGTTTACTTGTCAGCGCAGATGTACTTAGGGTTTAAACCAGCATTTATCTTTTTCCATTTTATTTGAAGTTCAATGTAAAACGGAAGACTTCGACATTTGGAATTAGTAAGAAAAAAAGTTCAAGCATATGTCTTCTTTGTCACGAAACAGTACATTTAATTTTGTTGCAATTGATCAATCAACAAATTAGTGCACATTCATAGTTAATCATTACAGAAGCAAAAGACAATGCAATTGCAACATTGAAAGTTATTATTGAAAATCTATCAATTACTTGCTTTCCACTTACAGTGAAGTATCTACGGCTGAACTTACTCTCACCAATTGTGTAATTGTTGATTAAACTCCTGCATTTAAAGTTGCTCCAATGCGTAGGGAGTTTCTTTCATTTTTTTCGCATATAATAAGTCTCAAAGAGAATATATAGCATATTCGATAAAGGTATCTTAATATAGAAAATATATTTTATTTTCCAAGTGAATTGAATACTCTTGGATTGTAGAAGCCCAAGAGCTGAAAGTAAAAAGATATACTGTTAGAATGCAGTTTTTTCTCAAGTTTCAAGCCATGTAGATCAATTGAGCAAATATATCTATTGTCTTACCGTCAAAACAAGTACATCTTTATTGCCATTTTTTATGGGAATGACATCTTGTCCCTTTGTCTTGCAGGTTTGAGAACTTTCTTTTTTCCTTGTGGAACATTTTCAAAAATTGCATCAGTAGCGAAAGGCAGACCTGTGTGTATGTTCTTTTCTTTTTATAACTTCTAAGTACCATTATTCGTGTACTCTCAATTCTGATTTATTTTCTTGATGAAACAAGAAGGGTTAGTAGTCTTCAAAACAACAAAGGTAAAATTCGTTTATGACTTTTGTTGCAGAAGTTATCCCATGTATATTCAGTAAAATGCATCTTCTGATTCAAAAGAGCAGCAGTTATTCCATGTTTGCTTTTGCTTTGCTAATTGATCATTTTTTCTTGTCTCCATGATTCTAGTCTTTCATACCACTGATTGAAATAGTCAAGCATTCTGTCTGAAAAAAAATATTATGCCAGTAATGACATTGCTAAATAATGTCTCGAGCTGCAAAAGATATTGTGGCCTCCAGTAGAAGTCAACATTAGTGAATTAGAAAGTTCACAAGAAAACACAAAGTCGTAACGAAACTGGTAGAAATCTGTAATAATATACTGTAGCAAGAAGCATAAATATGTAGAACGCCATACAGAAGCAGAAAGCAAAGCAACATGGGTCCTTAAACATTCATCTACAGCAGCGTGGAAAGCATGACTGCTGGGCTGTTGCATGTGGCTAAAATACATTGATAATGGCTATCGATATTTTTTTTCAGTTCCACTCTATATCGTGTCAAAGTTAATGGCATACTCTTAATAAGTGACTCTCTTTCTTGTACAGCTTCAGCAGAAGCCTGCAATGATTTGATGGCTTATTCATTAATATTATCATGCTGCTGCTACACTTGTTGCATCAGGAGGAAACTACGACAAATGCTAAACATTAGGGTAGTTACCTCTAATTAATACAATACTGTCTCAGATCATTGTTATTACAGTAAATTGACTACTATTGAGCACATAAATGCTTGTCAATAGTAATTCAATCCTTCATTATTATACAATTTGGTATAGCAAGATTCTATTTATATCTAAAAACTTTTAGTTTCCCCAGCAACACTATCTAATTGAAGATGCTGAAACACATCCATTTTTTGACAGGGAGGGCTTTGCGATGATTTTTTGTCACATCTGATGTGCTGTTGCTGTGCCCTTGTTCAAGAATGGC
Organism: Pontederia paniculata; assembly: GCA_001647135.1. Lineage (NCBI taxonomy): Eukaryota > Viridiplantae > Streptophyta > Magnoliopsida > Commelinales > Pontederiaceae > Pontederia > Pontederia paniculata. Next base: position 52,616 of record LTAE01001055.1, on the reverse strand, counting down.
AAGAGGTGGAGATTCGTCGGTTTAAAGGTGATAATCTCTTTTATTCTATGTCATTGACTTGTTCAATATAGGATACAGCAACAACACTGTTTGGTGGGAACTAAATTAATTTTCCCTTGGAATTTCAGTTGTGGATTCTGCCATGTTTAATTTATGAATGTATTAAAGTTTAATTATGTTGTCTTCAGAAGGTAGACATGTTAAGCTATCCATTATAACTGCTCACATAGTCTCATATCATTGATCTTTGCCTTCTCACAAATCATTATATGATTAGTGAAGAAGAGAGATAATTACAAGAATTAAAGAAGCTTTGTATTAGCTCATGTGTGGTAATTCATAAGCATTCAGTCAGCCAATTTTTTTTATGGTTGGCTGATGTTGATAATGCCTAGAATCCTAATCCAGTTATAAACACATTTGTTCCCCAAATTTAGTAACACGCTTCCCAGTTAACGGCGACCATTCATATGAGGTTTTCTGCCCGGAGAGCGTGGGGGAGGGGTTTCAAAGGGGGATCAAGGGTGATCCCCCTGTCGGGGTGAGGCCTATTCTGTTTCTGAATCAGAATTTTAAATTTTTAGTGATAAGTGTGGGTTAGGAATTAGTCTGAGTTATTATAATCCTCTTTGTAATTCTCTCATCAATTATATTCCGGCCACCGTCGAATGACGTAGTATAGTTAAGAGTGAATCTTATAAATCTCGTGTCTTCATTTATGAGCGATCTCTTTTTCTCTCTTTTGAGATTCGCAACAATTGAAAATATAGGCAGCTAATGTAGATGACATGAATGGAGTTTGAATTCGAAATGTGATACTTCCTGCATGTTGAACATTTAAGACTTACTACTAATCCTTGTTTTCTGCCAAAATCAGCAAAGCTCTATCATGCCTGCCTATTTATTGGATGTTCAGAATATTGTTTAAGGGAATTTAGGCGGCCAAATTCGTTCCTTCTATAGTTTATGATGACTGCATTTATTATCTTCATGATGTTGATATCTTATCTCCTGCGATATGTGCAATGCATGCTGGTAAATTTTTTTCTGTTTTCGAATTGTCATCTTGTATAGCTGAATAAGCTAAATTTCTATATATTTTAATTGCAGGGTCTATGATGAAAAATACTAGTCCACCAACTTTTCAATATATGGAGCCTTAGCTGTCATGGAGCCAACTGCTAATGTAGCATACCTAACTAATCCAAGAAACAATGTTACCTTAAGTTTCCATCACTTTCACATAACTTGTATCATGTGAACCTCTGGTTTACAAGAAAAAAATTGTGCATCTTTCATTCTCATTGTCATATTGCATAAATCAGTCTACAATACAAAGAAATGTTCATTTGTCCAAACTTTGAACAAATATATTGTGCGAGATATAGATGTAGTGACTTTCAGATATTAGAAAGTAAATTTATCTGAAATTGTAACGCCCCCAAAAAGCTATCCTCGCCACGTGGCGAAGATCATTTCTCAGGGGTTCGTAATACATTGCCTTGACTAAGACCTTGACTCTTTGGTCAATAAAATGACATGTCAGTATAACTAATAAAATAAAATACAACATGAGAGAGAGAGAGAGAGAGAGAGAGAGAGAGAGGTCTTAATGGTTTTATAAGAAAATGTCTAAATGTCTAGTTGACTACATAAAATATCTCATAAGCGGAAGTCGAAAGATTCAACGGAAAATACATGTCTCACGATCTCTTATTACAAAAGGAGTTACAAATAGAAGGTACACATGTAATTAAAAGACGTCCCTAAGCCATGTGCAAGTTATTATCCGAGCATCATCGCCACACACCATTATGCCATCCATCACTGAACTGTAGCTGCAAGAATCAATGCAGGCGAGATAATTCTTCCATGAGCTATGAAGCCCAAATGTGTGATAAACAATATAAATAATGGAATAAAATTCATGTTAGAACAATTAAGTATTTGAGAAGGCGGTAATAATAACACTTAATGACCAATAATTTCATATAATTTGACAGTACAATGAGACAATGAAAAATGGTTATCAATAATCGATATCAATAATATCTATTAACAATGAGATCAATGTTCGGTGTCAATGACATATATTGACCAATGAATATAAATGATCGATATTAATGCTTTGTTTATTATCAAGATAGAGAGAGAGTCCAATGCTCAATATAATTTGATAGCTCAATGTGATTGGATAATTTAGTACTGATTCAATATCTTAATATGTTCGATACGATTCGATAGTTCAATATTGCCCCATTGGCTCAATGGGACTCAATAATCCAATGTGATTCGGTGTCGTTGCTTTGAGAATATTTTGTATATATCAATGGTAGTTCAACTTATTAGTAACTTTATTCATTAGGAAGAGTTCTTCACTTTTTTTAAGGTACGCCATGCAAACAATACAACCTAATGCCAATGGTTAGTGGGGGATCAAGCCACGACAAAAGTCCTTTTTAGGGAAGGACGAATCACACGCCTTTGGTGAAGTCCTTATCAATGAGCAATAGTGCATTAGGTTTACATTGGCGTCCCTTAACTTCAGACTTTTATGTTGTGGTCTATTTACTATCTTTGTTTTTGATTGATTGAGGAAACCCAATAAAAGTCTGATAGGAGCATTGGGTGACGTTAATTTTAAGAAAAAAAATCACTAAGAGAAACTATAAAAGTCCATCATACTTATCATAAAGTCTAATAATTAATGCCAAATGATTATGATGATGCAAACATATCTTATTCGAAAAATAAGGAATGATATTATAATGATGATATTCATATCATTTAGGGTCAAGCAAAGATAATTATCATTCGAATTGCCATAAGAGTAATAATAATATAATTATAATCAAAATAATAACACTAATATAAATTAATAATTCTGAAATCAGAATGAGGATCACACACATTTGTATCATCTTAATTTAAAGAGGACTTAATTAAATAAACTATAATAGTATCATATAAAAATAAACAATATGTATATATATCGACAATGCAATAGTGTTTAGCAAACTAACACTGTAGACTATTACAACTTCTACTTATCTAATACATATATTTATATACAGTTATATATATACGTCAATAGGAAAAGATTAACAATTGTGATGTTCTTCTGGCATGACCATATCTTTAATCAAACAAAAAGAAACAATTATATCATTTTGGTTATAACTTAGCAATAATTTAAAATATAAAATATAACTAAAATCAAATAGAATCATGCTGCAAAGTCTCGGGTATTGTCATATTTACACGTATTCACATAATAGAGTTTATCCATTCACAACAAAAGACAAAATTAGATTGAATGGATGACCGATTCACATTCATATCAAGAAATAGCACATGGAATTATTATTTTTCCTAAAAATCAACTAGTAGAAAGAGTACATAATAATAAAAAATAATTTGAATTCGGTGATGGTGCATGCCTTACAAAAAGAGATGAATCAATCTAAAATATTGAACAAAAGACTAGATAAAAACATTTTCTTTATCCATATTTAACTTAACAAAAAATTAATTCATTATTTTGGATTCGTTTAATACACCTCTTTGAATGTTAGTACCGATCTTCACAATTAGAATACTCTTCTTCCACTCGGCTCGTACTCGATATTTTGATCACTCAATCTTACTCCGTGCAATTGATCCAGAGGCAAAATTGGAGAAGAATACAAAGAGATAAAAGAAAGAAAAGAAAAAAAAAGAGAAGATGCTAAGTTTCGGCAAGGAGAGAGGAGGAAAAGGAAGAGAGAGATGGTGGGGGTGATTATGAGAAATTAATTGGGTGTTATGGCATTTAATAGCCATATTAAATTTGATTTTTTTTGAATGAAATCTTTGATTCATAACCATCACTTTCCAAAATTTATATATTTTTTAATACATTTTTTTGGGCGTTACATTATAATCTCCTTAAAACTAAATTTGTCCTCGAATTTGGACGTAATGTCAAAAGATAATGATTTCTAACTCATCTCTTATCCCATTTAAAATCAAAATTTATCATCACCTTGCTTCTGTTGCGCAAATATGATACTTCTTTTTTGTGACTATTATTCTCTCAAATTTCTTCATTTTCTACTGAGTGTTTGAACATCATTGTAATAACTCATCATATCCAATAAAATTCAATGTCATCATATCACTAAAAGATCTTTATCCATTAGCCTTCACCGTTCCAATTTCATAGCCTAAGTTTACATGGTCGGCCATTGTAAGTGGGCGTAGAAATCATTTAGTATATTATTACTTTATAGTGGATCTCAATAAAATGAATTTTTTTAGTTGATATATCCATACTTGTCATGCTAGTGATCCTTCGGCATTTTAATTATAATTTTACCCTTGTAATCACGCTCTCTATTCTCAATTAATATCGTATCAATGTACTTTAACTGTGTATATATTATTTAATCATTGCTTCAAATGTGACTCTACAAATAATTATGACATTGATACCCAATTGAGTTCCTATTCATACAGTTTAAGATTCCACCAGATATTAGCACATGTATACAATTTCCTTAGCTATGATATCAAGTCACATACTCACATGCGTAGGTAACCTCTCCGAGGTTGCCTCGGAGACATGATTGAAACACACCCTCCATGCTAATGTATATAACCTCCTTAAAAGGAGTATGCGTCAATATTCTTAATATTTTTAATCATATTGACGCACATTTACATGATGAGTGAATGCTCATGTTTACACTCATAGGAAGACATTCATCTCTAGCATTAACTTATGCTTATCACAAACATCAATTCCTATCTTGTATGGGGTATAGTCAATTTTCATTTTATTCTCCAACTATAAATGTTAAAATGTTGACATAGTATTTTATCATAACTTGTGTGCCATTCCAAATTTATGTTAGTCATTTAATTCCTTAAGCCTCTAAAACAATATCCTTCTATAACACATTGATATTTCATAATCGTATCAATTAAGGATTTAAAGAAAATCCTTGTCTCAACTTCATAACCTTATAATTTTTCTTTAAATATTTTTATTAAGATCATAATATCGAGTCAATCAACTATTGACCATTTAGACTTTCCAAATTATTTTTGGGTCCTCAATGATAATGTCGATCTATCATTCACTTAAATTACATAATACGACATGGTCCAACATTATACTGATTTAGTAGATTGTCAATTTGAAATTTATGACAACTCTACTTCTTTTGGATAATTCTCAAATTCTAATGATATATAGGCATAGATTTTATTCTCTAATGACTTGTGATTACAATATCTTACATGATATCAAAGTCATTCAGTTTCAGCATTGCAATGTGAAACTTATGATATTCATATTTTTTTTCCTTATTTTGACTGTTGCGATCAATTCCAATTTCTTTGCAATGGTCATAAATCCATATATGTACTCCATAACTTTCATATCTAATTTGATATATAGGATTTCTAGAGAACTTCACAATTCAACTCTAAAGTTGTTATAATCAACATAACCATTGACCTAGTGATATTCATATGATACTAATGAATGTTAGAAATTCAATGTCGGTGCATCATTCGACGTCGATGGAAATACATGTTTAACGTCGTTTGATGTTCGATATTTTGAAATCATTATGAATTAAACCAAGGGTGTTGGTAATCATTGGAAGCACGACCATGTAGATGTTGGTTTAGATCTCATAATTTGAGAGTTGATGCTTAACAATATCAAGTAATGCATATAAAGTAATTATCAAATTAGACAATTACATTACAAATCAATGATGAAACTTATTGACTATATAATGTCGAACATTCATGATAATCAATGTCTTTAGATCAAATGATTTATTAATCAATATCAGTCAATATTATTACTTTGTTTCAATCCCTTGAATCAATGCTTTGCATTACGATAATGGAAGTTGCCTTTAACTTCATAATCTTTAATCTTACATATATTTTTTTTCAATGTCTTGGTAGCATCTTTACCACAATGTGGTGCCAAAATCATAACTTTAGCAATACAATCACATATCAACAACAAATTAAATCACACAAATTAATAAGAATATGATCATGATTAGATTTCTACATAAATACTAAATGGGGACAAACAAATGCTAATCATGCCGAAAAAGAAAATCTAGTTTAGATAAATTTTAAAAAAATACACATGGACCCTATGGTTCAACGCAATACAATGACAATAAAGAGAAATCACTACTCGACATCAATAATTTGTTCAACGTTGATAAATAATTTGATGTTCAATGTTTTCATTAAGCAATGCAACAACCAAATTGTCACCCAACATGATACATCATCAATCACGTAACCAATTGGCATATCCACTCGTAATAGACAACTCCTAACTTATAAAGGACTTGGGTTTCAATAGAACATGTCAGTGCTTTGAGTACCTTAAGATAAACATTCAATTTTAAATACTTATATTATGTCTCTCAGAACTTTAATACAATACTAGACAAATTACATTCAAATCGTAAACAATTAAACGTTTATCTTTCTTGTGAGATCCTAGCTACAATATCCAAATCATGAGAACAATATCATCCAAAATATCAATTCTCAATATTAAACAAATTTGATGCATGATCCGTCCATCAATTATTACTCTAAAAAAGAAATTAAACTTCATTGATTTCAGTTTCTTTTGACAATCCAATAAACTTTCAACTTATTTATTATAATCTCTTTTTTTTTCAGCATCCATATTTTTACAAATTATACTTAGAAAATCTTACAATAGCCTCAATCTTTTTTTTTTCAGCCCTGAATTTATTTCTAACAACCTGATAACAAGTCACACTTTTAGTGATAACTTTTCTAAATAACTCACATCAAAGTGATTTTTAATTTCACGAAATCTAAACTTCAATATCTTTTCATACATATACCATATATTCGTATGGATGAGTGAGACATGTACTATACCTCTACATAAATAATTGCATATGATCTATTTTCTTTCATATCAACATGATATTGATTCGATTTCCAATCACATCTTCATCAATACTTTTTTTTCTAAATTCTAGATTGTATCATAAGTAAATTTCTTGAGTTACATATCCATACAATTTATTACATTTTATATGAATATAACTCATCCCAAAAATCTTGTTGACATAAGGACTACGAATCTGAATAGAATTCACCCTTAAACCTAGTTAAGTCAAATAAGTTCCCGACGCATAATAATATAATAATTCGATAAAACAACTATGGTTCATATCAAAATCTCTATATGTGCATTGATATAAAACAAAGACGTTGACTATTTGGATCACTTAATCATGATTTTTTTCATCATAATAACAATATTAAGCCTAGTCATATCAACACGATTGAGGTCATCTACTATCAAATCATGAATCTACTCCTTGAATGAAAACTTAATAACTTTAAAATTAATTAAATCAAATAATACTCATTATATAATTCAATCATATCAATATGTTGAAATTAGTACTTTTCATATCGATCTCAAAAAATCCAAGTACTACTTAATTAGGAGGTTTAATCATTTGCTTTTCATCCCATCCAATGAACCTATTTGAAGTGAGATTAAATCTTTACATCCTTATGCACCTAAACTTCTCACATCCTCTAGCGTCCTTCACCCTATGTCTCCATAAAGTCGACTAACTTGCTCATTGTCCTCTTCTTGCTGCTGCAGTCAGCTCAGAAGAGGCATATGAGGAGAATGGTCGTGAGGGAGATGGGAGGATGTGAGGGGAAACACAAAAGTTAAGTTTTGATTTTTTTGCTACTCTTAATAACCTCCTTAGGAATCAATCACATATATACAAAATTAATATTAATATACATCATACATGAAATGAGATATCTTCATGTAGTCATGGTGGACGGTGTGGCGATTGCTCGACGCTTTGCACATGGACTTCTATAATATACTACTATGGGACGTAAAGAGAGTCCTAACTTTAGGCTCTGATACCATAAATTAATGCCCCCAAAAAGCTATCCTCACCACGTGGCGAAGATCACTTCTGAGAGGTTACGTGATACATTGCCTTGACTAAGACCATGACTCTTTGGTCAATAAAATGACATGTAAGCATAACTAATAAAATAAAATACAACATAGAGAGAGAGAGAGAGAGAGAGAGAGAGAGAGAGAGAGATCTTAATGGTTTTATAAGAAAAGGTATAAAGGTCCAGTTGACTGCATAAAATATCTCATAAGCGGAAGTCTAAAGATTCAACGGAAAATACTTGTCTCATGATCTCTTATTACAAAAGGAGTTACAAACAAAAGGTAAACATGTAATTAAAAGAGGACCCTAAGTCATGTGCAAGTTACTAGCCGAGCATCATCGCTGCACACCATCACACCATCCATCACTAACCTGCAACTGTAGGAACCAATGCAGGGGAGACAATTCTCCCATGAGCTATGAAGCCCAAATGTGTGATAAATAATACAAATAATGGAATAAAATTCATGTTACAACAATTAAGTATTTGAGAAGGCGGTAATAATAACACTTAATGACCAATAATTTCATATAATTGGACAGTACAATGAGACATAATGATAAATGGTTATCAATAATCAATATCAATAATATCTATTAACAATGGGATCAGGTGTCAATGACATATAGTGAACAATGAATATAAAAGATCAATATCAATGCTTTGTTTAAGATAAAGAGAGAGAGTCCAATGCTCAATATAATTTGATAGCTCAATGTGATTGGGTAATTTAGTACTGATTCAATATCTTAATATGTTCGATAAGATTCGATAGTTCAATATGCCCCGTTGGCTCAATGGGACTCAATAATCCAATGTGATTCAGTGCCGTTGCTTTGACAATATTTTGTATATATCAATGGAAGTTGTTTTTCAACTAATTAGTAACTTTATTCGTTAGGAAGAGTTCTTCACTTTTTACAGGGTACGCCATGCAGACAATACAACCTAATGCCGATGGTCAGTGGGGGATCAAAACACGAAAAAAGCTCTCTTTAGGGAAGGACGAATCACACGCCTTCGATGAAGTCCTTATCAATGAGCAATAACAATGAACAATAGTGCATTAGGTCTACCATGGGGTCCCTTAACTTCAGACTTTTATGTTGTGGTCTATTTACTATCTTTGTTTTTTATTGAGGAAACCCAATAAAAGTCTGATAGATTTTAAGAAAAAACAATCACTAAGAGAAACTATAAAAGTTCATCATATTGATAACAAAGTCTATAATTAATGCCAAATGATTATGATGATGCAAGCATATCTTATTCGAAAAATAAGGAATGGTATTATAATGATAACATTCATATCATTTAGGGTCAAACAAGGATAATTATCATTCGAATCGCCATAAGAATAATAATATAATTAGAATAAAAATAATAACACTAATATAAATTAATAATTATGAAATCAGAAAGAGGATCACACACATTTGTATCATCTTAATATAAAGAGGACTTGATTAAATAAACTATAATAGTATCATATAAAAAATAAACAATATGTATATATATCGACAATGCAATAGTGTTTAGCAAACTAACACTAGACTATTACAACTTCTACTTTGTCTGATACATATATTTATATACAGTTATATATATACGTCAATAGGAAAAGATTAACAATTGTGATGTTCTTCTGGCATGACCATATCTTTAATCAAACAAAAGAAACAATTACATCATTCTTGTTATAACTTAGCAATAATTTAAAATATAAAATATAATTAAAATCAAATAGAATCTTCTCGTAAAGTCTCGGGTATTGTCATATTTACACATATTCACATAATAGAGTTTATCCATTAACAACAAAAGACAAAATTAGATTGAATGGATGACCGGTTCACATTCATATCAAGAAATAGCACATGGAATAATTGTTTTTCCTAAAAATCAAACTAGTAGAAAGAGTACATAGTAATAAAAAATATTTTGAATTCGGTGATGGTGCATATCTGACAAAAAGATATGAATCAATCTAAAGTATTGAACAAAAGATTAGATAAAAACATTTTCTTTATCCATATTTAATTTAATAAAAAATTAATTTATTATTTTGGAACCGTTTAACACATCTCCTTAAATGCTAGTACCAATCTTTATGATTAGAATACTCTTCTTTCACTCTGGAAAAATTGGAGAAGAAGACAAAGAGATAAAAGAAAGAAAAAAAGAAAAAGAGAAGATGCTCAGTTTCGGCAAGGAGAGAGGAGGAAAAGGAAGAGAGAGATGGTGAGGGTGATTATGAGAAATTAATTGAGTGTTATGGCATTTAATAGCCAGATTAAATTTGATTTTTTTTGAATGAAATCTTTGATTTATAACCGTCACTTTCCAAAATTTATATATTTTTTAATATATTTCTTTTGGGCGTTACAGAAATTGTTTGGTCAGCTTGGTCGCATTGGTTTTACTCAATTTTGGATGTATTTATGTGTGATGTACATAAAAACTCCATCTGTCATTAATTACGTTATCACTAGCTTTAGTGGATTACTCGTAACGGTGTTGTTTTTGATGGAGGCTATTTAAAAAGTGACTTTTTTTGCCAAAGAAAAAAGGCGTTTTTTTTTACTTTTTTGGAAGTTAGGAAAATATTGATTTTTTTTCTAGAATATTTTCTGATCTTTATATCATTATTTGATAATTATGCATATTATTAATTACAATTCGTGATTATGCAATTGTTAAAATTTTATATGAAATCTAATTATACACATATAATGTTCAAAAAATTAGAAAAAATGTGAATTTTTTCAGATAAATTTTCTGAAATTTTCTATCATTATTTCCAATATTTATAGCATTTTTCTATAATTTCTAATATTTCCCAAAGTTGGCAATATACATATTCTTATATCGCGAAATGATAGAAAATTATTCTAGTGCTACAAAAATTAGAAAAAAATAGGAAATTTTCCAAAATAACTTTATTTTTGAAAATTTTAGTCATTACTTTGAACATTACATGCATACTCCAATTGCAAGATATAATGTATTATCTTATGCAATTATTGAAGTTTGCTTATTAAATATGCATGTACTTTGTTGCAAAATAAAATTGGTTGTGTAATCATGCAAAATATTTTATTTGTGAAATAAATATGAATACCATGTTATTGCATTTCATTTTAGTTATGTGCTAAAATTATATAATGATGATTTTTTTTGTTAGAACAAAAGCAATTCTATATGCTGAACTTAATTTCTTTGTGAAATTAAGTTATGTATGATATATTTTCTAATTTTATGCATTGAACTTTGTTGACAATTTCTAATTTCTTTGTGAAATCAATTTTTTTGTACACATGTTACAAACGAAAAACTATATTATTTGTCAATATATGTTTCATAAGAGCCTTAAAAACTTGGGAAAAAAAAGATGAAATTTATAATTGGTTAGTTTAATTGTACAAACCTAGGATGGTAAAATACATGACACGAAACATAAGTGTAATTCTTTTGTAGGACTATGGCACTAGACACTCAATAAGGTCACATTATCAATGTCTTTCCGCTAGTGGTACGTGACATAAAAATGTATGTCTAGAAATGTTTTGATGATCTAGTCTAGCGCATTGTAAATGCAATTTGTGTAAATAGACTTATGTGAGATTGTGACTACACAATTTTTTCTTTTCTGGCGTCGAGGTGAATGATAGGTGCAATTGCTTAATTGACACCCTTCGAGAAAGTGCTCCCCTTGCACAATGTCTCATTGTTCTAACCAAATAAAAAATAATATTGTGTGTCACATGCAACAGGTTTAAGTGATTTTGTATTTTTTGTTAATCTAAAATTCATAGAATAAATGATTTGTCGTATTGCTAATTTGATGAATTATGGTTATTCTTGAGACAATGGGAGATGATGAGAGGATAGCCAACTCCGATGCCAGTAACCTTGAATACTATCATTTCATTATTTTATAAGTATTTTGCAATAAATTAAGACATGCATAATGCTAATATCATCCTTTATTGTTTTGAAAATTAGACAATGGCATCAAAATTCATAATCGCTGACTTGAACAAAGCTAACAAGTTGAATAGTGACAAGTGTGACATCTGGAATCGTAAAGATCAACAAATGTTAAAGGAATAAGATGTTTTAAAAACTATCAACCATATGATGGTTGAACTTGTGCCTATTGACAATGTGCAAGGAGTAGAACCTTTGACTTGTGGCACCATGAAAATTCAAAAAGGATTCTAAGGCATATCATACATGGTTAAAGAAGATCACATCGCTCGCCTTACATTGCTGCACATAATGGACAATGCTCTCATGCACCAATATGAAGTCCATAACACAACTTTTGAGCTTTAGAAGCTCTCTAGAAAATATTGGGTGTCACATCAACAACCAAGCATCGGATGCTCAATATAAAATTTGATTCATACATGACGAACCCAAACCATATGATGAAGCATCACCTGACCAAAATGTCAAAATGATTCGTGAGCTTAACAGTGTCGAATAAGTTCTTGATGATTAATAATATATTCAGACACTTATCTGCTCTCTTTCACATAGTTGAGATGATATGCACACCAATTTGATGCATAATGATAATGCGAAAATTTTTTATCAACCTGCACATCATTTGAAAATAAAGGAAGAAGCAATTGAGGCTAAAATATCCTCCACCCAAGCAGTTGTTGCCGATTCCAACGAGCAAGGCAATCGAAATGTCAAGAGGAGCAATGTATGTTAAGTCACGTCCAATTCAAAAGGGTGAAACTTGTGGACCAAAAGAAAATCACAAACCTCAAGAACAATTGTATAATGCGTGGAGGGAAAATGACAAACAAACTTAAGTGCCACAATTGTCGTGGTTATTTTCCTTGTGATTGCATGGAGTCAAAGAAGGTTTTTCCTAACCACAATTCTTTTACTTATGTTTCTAGTTGTAATCTTATTGTTAAAACTCATCCTTCATGGAACACAAACTAAACTCCGGTGCAACAGACCACATGATGAAGGATCGTGGGGCATTCATCGAATTTTGTCGAGTTAATTCGGGCACAAAATGAATTTACTTTTGAAACAATGGAAAAACTAAAGTCAAAGGATTTGGAACTTATAAGTTGGATTTCTAGAACGGACAAATTCTTTATCTTCACGATGTATGTTCTATATGCCCTGAGTTTAAAGGAACTTAATTTTTCTGTTCACTCTAGATAATTACGATTATGAAATAAATTTCTATTCGAATCACATGAAAATTTCCTTAAATAATATTCTTTATGTGATGGTTTTCTTGAGAATGGTTACTATGTTGTGAACACTGTACATATTTCTAGTAGTTATTCTTTCATGTCATCCATGAACATAGATGTTATGATATGGCATGTCAGAATAGAAAAAAACATTGGTCAAGATCGAATGATCAGATTGGCTAGTGATGAACTTATGGGTTCCTCTTTAAGATTAACTTGCTTATTGTGAATTTTCATTGCAAGCGATGGACTTATGAGTTCCTCTTCAAGAAAACTAAAATACCATTAGATATAGAAAAAATGTGTTGAATTTTCTTTGCAATTATCTTCATCCAGATATTTGTAGTCCGATGAATGTCTAAGGAAGACGTGATTTCTCACATTTCATCATGTTTTTTATGACTCTTTGGGATATGGTATCACATATATATTTTTAGGACTAAAACATTGGCTTACTTTGTGCAATTCATGAACATGGTTGATGCAAGCATAATCCAACATATTTTAGGCTTATAGGCAATGTCATTTGGTTAATTTTATCATAGTATATATCTATCTTATTAGTTATTTATTTTGATTTCTTTGAGTCATGAATCTACCCTTGTTTTGGTGATTATTTGCAGAAAATCACTTGGAGGGGCAAAAGAGGGCCTAAAAGAGATGACACAATGAAAGGAGTCAATTTCATACTCAAAAGATCACATTCTTGAATTTCACGGGCCGTTACAAGCTTGTCACTACCATAATAACGGCCCTGCAGACCAACAAACGAAGTAATGAGCCACAACATCATATAACACTCATAGTAGTGAAGTCAACTTTATTGATGATATAAGATATCCTATGACGGGTCATTACATTGCAATCTCCCGAGACATGAAAAGTCATAGCATTAGCAATCACGCATTATTAGACATCCCCATTACAGGTCACTACATCTGGTTACAGGTCGTAAATACAACATAGAGCAGTTGTTAGTTCATAACTCTCACGGATTTATGGTACTTGTTATCATGTCACGGGCCATGACAACAAGAATTCTTATTTGAACTTAAAGTCTCACATATCGTTAGATTTTGTCATGGGTCGTGACAAACCAACTAGATTCGATTTTGGATGATCTTTTGAAGATATTTCAATGACACAAGAACTCGCAATATTGGCATTCAATTAGGAATTACTTAAGAAGAAATTGGACAAGGATTCGTTTCCTGCCTCAACTAGGAATCAATTAATTTGAAGAATATAAATTGAGACTAATTCCTGTTGCATTTCTAATCCAATTAGGAATGGGTTGTTTTACCAATTTGATTAGGAAAAGTAGCTAAAGCATCATGAAGATAATTCCAATCACTATACAACTCTTGGGAGCTCTTAGAGAACTATTCCTAATGGATTTGAGAGAGTTTTGAAGTTCAAATATTCAACCTAAGGAAGAGTTACAAAATTAAAGACATTTTACAAGATTCTCTCATCCTTCTTGGTAATATGACTTGGAAAAGGATTTAGGGAGTTTTGAAGTTCAAATATTCAACCTAAGGAAGAGTTACAAAATTAAAGACATTTTACAAGATTCTCTCATCCCTCTTGGTAATATGACTTGGAAAAGGA
>LTAE01001055.1:0-37642 GCA_001647135.1 Pontederia paniculata | reverse complement strand
CACTAGCTTTCCTTCTTAGGGCAAGGAAAATTCAATTACACCAAACTCGTCATTTCTTCGCTTCAAGAGGTAGACGAAACCTCTTCTCCAAGAAAGCTCACAATCTCAAACTTTTCTCCGCTCAAGAGGTTTTGTGAGAGCCTCTCTTACAATAGAGCTAAGTCTCTCACAATGATATAATCCATATGTTCTCTTAAAATCTCTCTTTTACAATTTCATACTCAAGAATAGGATAGAAAAGAGAAGTTCAATAATTTGGGCTCCAAAAATTTTAAGACTTTGATCTCCCTTTAGTGCTTAATGTTTCCCTTGAAGCTTCACTTGTTTTTGACCTCTAAATGCTCTCTTATATTCATATAGCTGTTGCACACTTTTTTCCTTTGATTTGACACAAGAAAATTAATTATTGGAACTTTTCAGCTCGCCGCCGATTGACCGCTCCATCTACCGATCGACCGTTCTACCAAAATATAGCCGTTGGAGTTGCACCGGTCGACCACTACTCTGTACCGATCGAGCATTTCTCCTAAATCAATTTGATAGACCGACACTATTTTGATCATAACTCTCTGCACCGATATCCAATTATATGATTCTTGATTCTTTGAAAAGCTGAGAAAGTTATCTACATTTCATCTATTAATTGCTCAATCTAAATCAAATGGGAAGGTCAAATATCAATGTAAATTTTCAGTGCATATAATTTTACCTTAAACTTGTATACCTTCACTATTTTGTATATAACTTTTTTGTATAGATATCAAAATGAGAGGATTCTTGAATGTAAAGAAAGATAACAAAATTGGCTCCAATTTATATATTCATGTCTCAACCTAAATATAAAGGGAACATTGACAAATACTAACTTGAACTTCAGTGCATATAATTTGACTTTAAAACTTTCATACACTTATCTCTATTATAATATGTGCACATATCTTTTCCATTGTTTTCAAAGATTTTCATCATCAAAAGAATATAAGCATGACATTAAGTCATAAAGTTATATTTTCAACATTCTATTCTTGATTATAGTTTGTTTGATTCTCATGAACATGATTGTTGATGTTTTAATAAAATAATTTATTATTAATTGTTCAATGTAACCAATCTAATTTATGCAATTCATGTCCTATCTTGCTGATGCGTCCTGAATTAGTCATATTTTCAGCATATTTTTAGTATGATATTCGTTCATTTCATTCTCATATGCATCATATTATCATTCATTTCACTTCATTTTAATTTTTGAAGTCAAAGTCTACATAATAATGTGTCCAGGGTAGTTGGCAACACGACAGAGGAATACCACAAATCTAGAGTGAAATTGAGGTATATGGAAAAGAAAATAATTAAAAATAAAAAGTCACGATCGTGACCGAAGCACCAAGGACACATATTCGGTCACGGCTATGATGGACAACTCATGGGCCATGATGTATTAACGATGATAAAGCATTCATTTGGTCATGACCATGACAAACAATGACACCTTGAAGCGTGATTCCCAGATCACAAACATGACACCTTGACGCGTAAAGATGCATACGCTCGGTCATGGCCATGATGACCAACTCACGGGCGTGACACAATGTGAAAATTGAAGACTATTCAGTCACGATCATGGCATATACGTCCTGGTCCATGACATTACCTAAGTATACTGTTCGGTCATGACCATGACATTTCTATCACAGGCCGAGACAAATCATGAGATAAAAATTAATATATGATTTTTGATGTGGTTTTGAGTTATCTTTTAAATATTTTGATCCCAACGTAAGTCCTATCATCTCCAATACAAAACTTATCATCCCAAGACTCTCTCAACCTATAAATGATCCTGAAAACCTCGTTTTGATGATGCTTCAAGCCTCGAAGTGCTTACATGCGGACAAGAAGATAAAGTGCTGCAGAAATTTCGTGAAGATGATCGTCTTGAACGTGTTTTTTCTAGATTATATTTGTATATCTTCTTTCTCTATTCTATTCTATTCTATTCGAAGGATGAACTCTCATGTATCTAGTTTAGATTTATGTTTTGGAGAATTGTTATTGTATAATTTTCATAATCATTTGGCTTTCATTAATAGTGAAATTATACATGTGAAATCCTCTTTAAGTCAAATTTTCTATAGACTTCAAAAATGTAGAAAAACTAAGATGTATGCTAAGAGTTTTGATCTTATCATTACATACCACTGATGTTGTTCTGAGATAGCAATAAGGTCGGATATTAAATTATGAAACAAATTGTATAAGGGTAATAAAATTTTGGCACTTATGGTTTTGTTATAAGACTTAATATAGGATCAGATGCAAGTTGAATCAACTCAAAACAACATCTATAAATAAAATTATTATTTTTCTACCTTCCATGACTTAATCTGCTAGGTTAGGGACAAAAAATAGTTTGATTTGAAATTTTTTAGGGACATGATATGTAAATATTATATTTCAGGATTTTTACACATGAAAGGTTAGTAATTCTAGTTTATATGAAACTTGAAAAATCAAGAAATGATACTATATACAATGAGTTATCAATTTTTAATTACACATCACTCAATCTTCCATGATTTAAAACCAACAAAGAACACAAGTTAGAATGTTAGTTTTTTTTTCAATCAAACCAGACGAAGATGAATTCTAAATTATATATATGTTACCTATAAATGAGTGAAGATTGAGACAAAATTAGTTTTATATTATTTGTTTATATATAATGGAAGTTATGTTTATCTTCTACTACTATGGCATTTGTCAAGTGCAGAAATTTACATGTAGGGACTAAATTAATCAATTTAGTTATTGGTAAAGTAATACAAGTACTTATACATCATTTATAATACCTTTTGACACTTCTTCATCACTACAAGGGAGGTGACCTATTAATTATAGGGTTGAGAGGAAAGAATTAAGAAAAAAGAGGAAACTAAGAATAAGGTATGTAGGGTGGATACACACAATTTTATTCATATATTTTTATGATATCTAATGCTTGTAATGTTCTAGGTTATTATGTATTTAAATGTTATTTCTTAGCATCATGGTTCTTCATAAGAAATGTCGATTTATTATTTCTATATGTAGTGTTATACATTATTTTACAAGATACTTATATAAATATGAAAAAAAGTATATGAAAAAGTGTTTGTTGTAACTGGATGTAATACCTTCTGACTGCTTTATGAAAGTTATATATTATATTTTTAATTGATCGATTAAAATGAATTAATGTAAACAAACATATGCTATACTTAATTTTATATAAAAGTTATATAGATGCAAGGGTAAGAACTCGTAAAAGAGTTGCAATGATGCAACTATATATTTTTGACATGGATAAGTTTATCATTATATATTATTGTTATTAACGCATTTAAATGTTATATGATATGATATATCCTTTGGAATAATATGATATCATTAAAAGATGATATGATGTCATATGATAGGATTGATATGACACGTCTATACATTTTTTTATAATTCATACATGCATTGATATGCTAACCATGTTGGATTGGTATGTTTGTTTTGCAGAGGAGACATATTTTATTAACTCTGCCGGATTAATATGTCTATTTCGCAGGGATGATATGATATGATATCCTTCGGTATAACATGATACCCTAAAGGGTAATATGATAACCCGACAATACATGATATCCACCGAAATGATATGATACCCTAAGGGATAATTTGATAACCCGATAGTATATGATGCCCCAAGGGATACACTTTTGGCCAGATGGTTGATATGATATGACATGCATAATGATCCTTGCATAATTCCACTTTCACGATCATGATATGCATGATGGTGCATTATTATATTATGATGGATCTATATTAGATAATATAGTTTAACATTATAAGTCAAGTTTCTTGGTTTAGATGATATGTTCGTAGGTCTGATATGATTTTCTATTATATGGTATACCTCTTTGTGCTATGTTGGGTGATAATATTCTATTTATATCTCCTGATATGATATTATATTATTCAATTGATATATGGTAAGCTTCAAGTTAGTTATTAAATATGCTTCAAAGTATATCGAGATTATTATATATGCTCTAATTCTATAGGATAGAAATGCTATGAAACTTAATGCTAATTATTATTGATTAGAAATGTCTATAAATTGCTAAGTTGACAATAATTTATTTTATTATAATTTTGTGAATATTATAAATATGATTATACTTGTGGTGATATATTTATCTATGATGGCATTATATAAATTATAAGTATGCTTCCTTTTAGAATTATGCATATATGTACATATGCGCATATATATAAGTTGACAATAGTATTTTATTATCATAAATTTATATTTCTATTTTAGCCCTATATACGAGTCTTTGCTAATGTAAAGTATGCATATATGTACATATGCGTATATATATGTATATGTTTCCTTGTATATTTGGATCATGCAAGTTGAAAGAGGGTGGTCGATGCTCGTGACATAGGTTGATACATGGAACTGGTCCGAAGAATTTGAAATAATTTTGTACCATGACTATTGATGTTTTATATGTACATGAAACAAAATCAAATCTTATTTTTAGGAAAGTTTTTAATCATGGTGAAATGATAGAGGTTGCGACCGTTCTCTTGAGTTAAGATTCTTTTTTTAATTCATCGCTTCGCTATCTTAGGGGTCGGGGCGTTACAAGGTTAGAGGAGAGGGGCTCTCATTTTTCTCTCCCAAGCCCAAGCATAAGAAATATTTCTCTTTCTCCCTCTCCCTCTCTCCTCATGGCAAGACCAACACGGACCGTGTCCAATCTGGATGCGGGTTGTGTTGCAACGAAAAACCAAATTGAGTATAAGTTAAAGTAAAAAAAATGGGAAAGCGTATCGTGTCCTAAAGAGACACGGACAACGTCATATATAGCCGGGGCGAAGGATGACGAACACGGACCGTGTTGTGCGTGCGTGATAGAATCCTATCCTAATTGAATTAGGTTTACGAATATGATGACTTTTAAACTTATCTTGAGCCCTAAGACACCTTTATATAAACCCAAGGCCACGAATTATTGCTCCATCAAGACCAAACACCAAACTCTCTCTCTCTCTCCTAGAGGACTAGAGGAAGATCTGCTATAGGAATACGAACACCGAGAACAAGAACCGACCAATGAAATAAGGTATGTAATTAAGGAGGATCAACATTAGAGTGTTCTATATGCGTATGATGCATGATCAAGAAACAAAAATAGAACACATATTGCGTCCTGTGCGACATGAATTCGCATTCGGCGTGCCAACGGTCGCATCTCTGCGTAGTGGGATGTGTTCCGTGAATAACACCAGCATAAGAGAAAATAGCTCATGTCGATGCAAACCATGTTCCCCGTTCGACACGGTCACTATCTCGACATTGACAGTGTCCTTCTCGGACATGGGTCATGTGATTGGATAGAATATAGCAGATGCGGGTCGCGTCGCCCTGACACGGACCTTGTTCTGACCAATGTCTAAACAACTATGTCACTTGACACAGACCGAGTCTCTAGATCAACCACGCCAGACACACGACACGAGCTATGTCTTCCATTGACGCGGATTGGGTCCTAATGAGGATTTATCGTAAACAACAACCACCTGGAAATGGGTCGTGTCCAGACTAGACACATGTCGTGTTCTGACAGTTAATCAACCTAAACCCTTATTGATTATGTTTTGTTGAATTGATTATGTTGCATGAGTTAGTGATAGTTGCACGGGCGATAACTTAAAGTCTAAATAGGGTTTAAAATGAACCTTGCATGTGATTGAATCTGCATGAAGTGTATGTTGGCTCCCGATGATCGTTCCAATTCCTTGGGGGATTGAGGGTTCCTATAAGGACCAGGATTCTAATTCCTTGGAGGATTGAGGGTTCCTACGGGCACTAGAATTCTAATTCCTTTGGGGATTGATGGTTCCTATGATGACCAAGATACCAATTCCTTTGGGGATTGAAGGCTACTACGGGGACCATGATTCCAATTCCTTTGGGGATTGAGGGTTTCTTCGGTGGCAAATTTTTATTTGGGTCGTGGAGAGAGACTCCAAGGCCTAGCTAGCCTTATTGGAATTGGGATCAAAGTGAACAACCTTTATGATTGATAAATGCTCACTAAAGATTATATTATTTAAATAACAAAAGACAAATTAAGTAAAGATGAATATTGTGGTCCAAAGAAAATACTCACTGGGCTTGAACATGAAAGATTATGGGCATCATGATGAGGGATGTAAATTGATGTTCTCGTCAGTGATGGATCAAAGGTAATGATTGAACTAAAGGATGGTAAGTTATTGAAATGATAAGAAGGTAAAAGGTTAGGTTAAGCAAAGTGAACTTATTGATTATGTAATTTGTTTTCCTTATTGTATCTTCATATATGGTTTACCCTATCACATTATTATTACCTTTTACATATTGTGCTTCATCACTCATGGGAGATTTGCCTCCCCAATTGTTGATCCTAAATGAGGTCAGGATAATGAATAGATGAGGGCACAAACGATGCGGTTAGTCGTGATGTGGTGGTTGCACATGATCGATTCTAGATTGAGTCAAATTTATATTTATTTAGTTATGTCTTTTCTTTTTTGAACAATGAAAAATGATATTTTATTTGGATTAGATATTTTATTTTTAAGTATTGGCTTCCGCATTTTATGTTACGATCAAACGTAAAGTCAAAGATGTATGTTTGTAACATCTCGGGTAGGGCATTCTGCCAGGCTGCAAGGATGGTCTTCTTAGGGTGTTACAATTGGAAATTCTGTGATTAGTGTCAAAGGCCAGGTAAAATTTCACGTAAAAATGAAATGCCTTTGAATAACATCATCTTTTGTAATATTTTTGATATTTGCGGAATAGATTTTATAGGGCCTTTACTGAAGCCTTTTAAAGATGAGTAGATTCTGGTGGTTGTATATTATGTGTCTAAGTGGGTTGAAGCTATTGCTATACCCTCTAATGATCCAAATAGTCAAAAGATTTTTGAAAAAGAATATTTTCACCCTCTTTGGGATCCCTAGTGCTATAATTAGTGATAATGTGACTCACTTTGCTAATAAACTATTTGATAAATTGTTGAACAAATTTTGGGTTACACAAGACTGAGTATACCATACCATGCCCAGTTTTGTGGGCTAGTTGAAGTTTCATATAAGGAGTTGAAGAAAATCCTAGAGAAAACTATTAATATCACGAGGAAGGATTGGCACTTGAGTTGAATGATGTTCTATGGGCATACAAAACATCTTTCACGAAATCCATTGGCATGTCACCCTATAGGCTTGTGTTTGGCAAGTCATGTCATTTGCCTATAGAGCTCGAGCATAAAGCCTATTGGGTGACCAAGTTCTTGAACTTTGACCTTGAGAAGGCTCGGGAGGAAAGACTACTGAAACTCAATGAATTAGATGAATTTAGAACCTAAGCCTATAATAATAAGTTGTATAAGGAGAAAGTTAAAATCTGGAATGACCAACACATAAAACAGACTGAATTCTTACTTGGTCAACGAGTCCTCCTTTACAACAGTCGGCTGAGACTTTTCCCTAGGAAACTTAGGTCTAGATGGAGTGGACCTTATAAGATTGTACACCACAAGGGATCATTAAACTTCTAACTTTAGATGGGATTCAATCATTCAAAGTCTATGGCCATATAGTAAAGCATTATGCAAGAGGAGGGCATAAGTCGCAAGTCCTTGTGCAAGATCTTTTGGTACCTTGATCCTATAACCCCGAGGAAAGTCAAGCTAATGATTGTAACTTAGAACTATTATGCCTAACCCTTAGACCTCTAGTTAGTATTTGTGTCTTAGAGTCTTAGTCCTCGAGTCTAGAGTTCTCATGTTAGTCTAAGTGGTCCATCAAATTTGTCGAGTTTAGGAGTCTCGGAGTCATCCCAACCGAAAAACTTTAGAAAACAATCTGCCAAAAAAATTTCATTAGCCATGAAAAACTATTCACGGCCATGACATCCATTATCACGGGCAATGAAAACTAGTCAGGACCATGAGAGCACCATTGACCTACACCTGTATAAGTGTCACAGGCTGTGACCGTCAATTTCACGGTCATGACCTGCCAACTGTGGCACCTCGTCATGAGAGTGATCGATCTTCATTCACAAGGCATATTTAATATTTCTGAACATGTATATCATGGGTCGTGATCACTTTTCACGACCATAATTTCTAGCACATGGCCATGATGTGTTCTTCACGCGCAATTACTAATGGACACAGTTCTGACAGCTGTTCACAGGTCATGACATACTAGGACCGATCTTTGACGTCATTAAATTTGAATTACCAACCGTCACATTTATTATTAGAGTAGCGTAATCTTCATGCACATTACAACTATAAAACAGCCATGAACTACACTTCATTCTCATCGTTCCTCTTTCTCCAACTCCAATGGCGAACTTCTTCTATGCGGCAGAAGTTCATGTTCATTGAACTTGCCGATGTCCTACGAAGGTACTGTCCACTTTCTATCAACATCCTAGCTCAGGCGGTAAAGTTCTCTGACCATCAAAAGCATCCTTTGTCCTCAAAACCGGCCATGTTTGTCTCCCCTACACTACGACTTCTCTAGCCAATCTACGATCTGGAGATCGCCTTCGTCACCCTCGCCAACATCCTGCAATGATCCTGTGAAGTTCAGACGAAGATCTCTGCTCAGGCGATAGGTTTTTAAGGCTTGATGTTACGAAGAAAACAACTCGATCACGGCCATGACTTCTGCTTTCATGGGTCATGATTCTACTTCTTAAAAAGGAGATCCTTGACCTCATGACTGTGACCACAACTTCACGGTCATGACTTTATTCTGTAAGACCCTACTTCGACTCATTGACAATCGTAATTCCTAGGTCACAGACCATGACATCTGAAAATGCGCTTTTACATCACCCGCTCACGGCCATGACTTCTACGTCCGCAGGTTGTCACTTCTATTTTCATTGGCCGTGGTACTCTTTCATGGCCATGACGCGCCTCTGACTTCTGAATTTTTTTATACTTTCCGATGCATATTCGATGGGTCACCACAAGAAGCAGAAGACTCTGAGGATATGCAACACAAAAGATGGGGAAATGATAGATGAGAGATTGATCATGAAGCCATCATCAGTCTCTTACCAAAATGACGAACACTAGAAGAAGTATCATGACCTATCATTTTTGGACATCGCACCTACCTGTTTCGTCCACTAGGAGACGTTGGATGACTATAGAATGCAAAGCGACATTACCCAACTTTTTGGACAGATCGGGATGACCCACTTCCTCGAGAAGTCCTAGAATACTTATGAACAAACTACTGTGGAATTCTTGAGCAGCTTCAAGACTAAAAACTGGATGGCACAAGTACAAAGCCACAAGGATCAAGTTCAAAATTTAAGGTTTTCTCTCTCCCTCAATGAATTCAATGATCTGTATCAGTTCCCACATGGGGGGATAGAGACTCGTATCTACAAAGTTCGACGCATAAACATTCTCGATGGCCATCATAGAGGAAAAGACTCTCTTCTAGTGATACGCGAAGAGCAACATGATCCAAAACTTGATGCTTCGTTTCACCCATAGGATCCTCCCCAACACCATATGCAGGAAAGGTGATAGTGATGGGTCCCCAATTAGATAGAGTTATATCTACTGTATGCAATGCTAAAGGGGATAAAGGTCAATGTTGGAGCCTTCGTTGCCAGAAACTTCGAGCGCCATGCCAAAAAGACGAAGGACAAGATCATTATTGGGGAACTAATCACCCCAATTGCTGAACACTTCAAGATGAAGTTAATGGATTCGAAGATAATCAAGGGCATTATCTATCTTGACTAGTGTACAATGCGGAACATGAAGCTCTCCTTCATCAATGGAGGAGCTAGGAGTTTTATTTTCAAGAATAGGCAAGACAGGATTCCCTGCCACGAGCTTCGCTAGTTCATTGTCTTTGATAGGGCCAATTGGCTTTTCTTACCACCACTTTCTAGACATCCTGAGCAGCCAATTGATCCCCCACCACTGCGTTCACTTTGATGACAACCCCGACCATCAGATGAAGGATCGTCTTCTAAGATGCCCAACGCAACTACTGATAATATGCCTTCCTATGCTCCACAGTACGAGTTTTAAAGCTTTTGGAACACAGTGGAGGCGATTAGAGCGGAGTAGTTGTGCTAGTCTACATGATTGTAGAGATACGAGCGTGCTAGGACAACCGATCTAGATGCTAACTAAGATACAATTGCGCTAGGACATCATTGTTAAGATGATTAGGCACATGCATGATTATCACACCACGCACATGCATTATGGAGGCTTCTTCACACCACCGCGGCCGCCACCACCTATGGACTACTCCAATTGTATTTTTTCCTTTCTTTTAGTTGCATTCTGTTTTTTTTATGCATCATTGTATCACCTCCTTTGGTCGTGGCTTAAACACTAAGAATAGTGTTAGGTTTATGCTTGGGGGAGTTTGGATCTCATGCATATTTTCTCTTTAGTATCTTGCATTTCATGTGTAATTTCATTTTGTCATTTTGTATGCATCCATGTTTTTGCAAGAGAAAATTTTGAAAAAAATCCAAAAATATTGTCACCATCTACTAATCCTCATTTAACTTCTATCTTTACTTAAGTATATATTCTAGACTTGTCTTGTATGATCTATGAAGTTCAAGTGTTTTTTCTTTCAAATTCAAATCACAAGTATATGTATTAGATTGGTGAATCTTGTGGAATGAAGCTATGATTCCTTAGACTACAAATCCTTTTCAATTTTATTGTATTTGAGGATATATCTTTTTATTGAATGTTTAAGTATCTATTGGGCTTATAAAAAAAGTAAAAAACATATTGCAAAAACTGAAAAAATACTTGTGGAGAAAAAAACAAGTGCAAAATTCTGAACTTGCAAAATATAAATTGTGAATATATAAAGGAGTTGAAGCAGTACCTAGATGTTATCCAGAATCTGGGTTAATCCAAATAAGTAAGCTCGAGGGATGCCTTAACACATTGCTCTAAGGCCATTTAGTATGGGAGTTATCAGTTGAAAGCCCGCTACACAAATCACCTTTGCAAATTGGAGAAGCACCTAAGGGTTGATTCAAATGCCTAGTTTGACCTTTCATTTACAACCTAAGAATGTTTGAGCAAGCAAACCCATAGGATACTCTTAAATCCTATTGACCTAAGGCCATCTGGTTTAGGATCAATCGATCGAAAACTCTGTTATATGAACTTCCTTGGGGAAGCCTGATTAAAAGTTAGAACTTATAAAATGAAAAGTTATATTTACTCTTAGTATAAGCTCAAAGACACTTAATGTTGTAATTTGTTAGACTCTGTCTATTGATAGATATTGTTTAAATTGTTTATGGATTAGAAACTCTATGAAGTAGAAGGATTGATGAAAGCATTGCTAGTGAGGAACATGAGAGAGATGGTGCAAGGAAAATATTGACATGCAAGATATATGTATGATGGAATAGTCTTTAGCATTGCTCTAGAATTTTGCTTGAGAACAAGCAAGACTTTAAGCTTGGGGGAGTTTGATGCATCCTCAATTATTCACATTTTCCAGTGCATTTTTAGTATGATTTCCATTTATTTCATTGTCATATGCATCGTATTATCCTTCATTTCACTTCATTTTTGTTTTTGGAGTCAGAGTGTACATAATGTTGTATTTTTATGTGTCCATGGAACTTGGCAGCACGACAACGGAAGGCCACAAAAAAGTTTGGAGTGAAATTGGAGGCACTTGGAAAAGAAAATAATTAAAAATTGGAAAGTCGCAGTCGTGACAAGTGTGTCATGCCCAACCCAAGCACCGAGGACGCATACATACGGTCGCGGTCGTGATTTGACAACTTATGGGCCATGACATATTAACGAGGATAAAGCATTCATTCAGTCCTGACCGTGATGGAGAATTCACGGGTCGTGACACACTTTCACCACTGATTGTTTTCTCCTATTAGCCTTTGAAATTAGATAATTAGCAAAGCTAATTCCTCGTGAAATCGATAACTCTATATTCTTAATACTTTATTGCTTGATCGACTAGTGCAATTGCTAGCATTTTTGCCTATTAACATCAAATTTTTTAAATTGTTTTCGAGGACAAAAATATCGCATCAATGTTTAAGAATTAGTTAAATCACAAGATTAAAACCTTGCACATAGATCATGGTTTTGAATATCTCTTAAATTTCTTCAACCAATTATGGGATGAAAATGGTATAGTTAGAAAGCTAAAAATATCAGGGACTCCATAATAAAATAGTATTTTTGAAAGGAGAAATCTACTTTACTTGATATGGTCCGACCTATGATGGCGGAATCAAATTTACCAATTTCATATCAGGGAGATCTCTTATTGAGTGTAGCCTACATACTAAATTGGGTACCATCAAAGTCTATCTCTTCCACTCCCTATGAACTATGGACACGCCCAAACTTGACGTAAGTTACTTGAGCCCTTGGGGATGCGCAATCTGTGTGGTTGACAACTCCTATGAGTACGGTAAGTTTGGTCAAAGAGGAAAAAATTGTCTTGATCAGATATTCTGATCTCTTATAAGGTTATGTGTCCATAAGTGAAAAGAGATGATGGAACAATCACATAAATATAAAGTAGGGATGCGACATCCTTAGAAGAAAATTTTCCTAAACAAGGAGAGATTGATAAAATACTTCATCTAGATGAAGATCTTGAGTTGGTACCATATGTGTATCAATCAATTAAGTAGTATATCCTCTCATTCCCATATATTAATCCGATCAATCCTAAGTTGATGCTAATGGTTTAGTATTGAATGGCTATATGAAGCTTATATAGTAGGTTCAGAAGAAGAACTCGAACATAGATCATTTACTGAGGTTCTCTTGTCACTTGTTAAGGAAAAATGGATTATAGCAATGGACAACGAGTTAGGGTAAGGTAAGAAAAATCATGTACGAGACTTGATTGTTCTCCCATTTAGCTGAAAGGTAATTGGAAACAAGTGGGTTCTCAAAAATCGATGAAATTTCTAAATTTCGACCTTGATAGGAATGGAGAAGGGAGACTTCTGAAACTTAATGAATTGGATGAATTTATAACCAAGGCCTATGAAAACAATAAACTATAAAATTCGACATGACATGTATATTAAACAAAAATAATTTCTTCCTGGTCAAATAATAGTAGAGCGAGATTATTCGCCGAAAAACTTAGATCTAGATGGATTGGACCTTATGTTCTCAAGAGAGGATAGGGAGTCGTGGAATTACAGACCTTGGAAGGATCTCGAACCTTTAAAGTCAATGACCATTGAGTTAAAAATTATGTAGGTGGAGGCTATCAGGAACGAACCCTCATGCTAGATCTTCTTGAACCTAGAACGCATTACATTGAGGAAAGTCAAGTTAACTATTATAACTTAGAACTATTTTGCCTAACTCTATTATTGTAGTTAATGTCTTAGTGTCTTAGTTTGTTTGAGTTTTAGAATTTTTGAGTCCAGGAGTTATTTGAAGTAAGGGATGCAATTTCAACTTTGTCACGGGGCCGTGAAGAGCTTTATCATAGTGGTGACATCATGTTTCACGATCATGGGCCTTTGGTCACTCCCATGAGCGAACCTTCAATGCGCAATTTAATTCCATAATGGGCCGTGATACCACTTTCATGGCTGTGACAATACCCATTATGCCCATAATCATGTAGTCATGATCATGAGCGAACCCAAGAACTGGTAGGAATGTGTTCACGAGTCGTGACCCATAGTCCACAGTCATGAATGAATCAACATATTTTGCAACTTGACCATCAGACCTTTCATAGGTCGTGACTCATATTTCATGAGCATGAGTGAACAACTCTTATATTGTCCAATTCTCATCACAATCATGATGTCTATTTAACGGTCGTGAAATGCCTATAGTTTTCCCAAAAACCGACCCTCAAAATTCTTGTCACACACAAAATCAGCATTTCAACTTCCATGAAAAATATTTTCATGGCCGTGTCTTAATCCAATGGATGCAGTTTCCATGCAGTCAAAGTCAACATAATTTAAAACCCACTACTTATATGATTCTCGAGACATCCGCTAATCTGCCATCTCCCCAATTGTCGCGTTAACTCACTTTGACACAATTTCAAAGGCAACTTCGCGATGGTGAATCCTATTTAATGGGTTAGAATGTTGATGTTGTCTTCATTTTTTTTGCTTTCCACCAGACATTGGCCTCTATTTCTTGCAGCTGCAACAACCACCACAACAGACGAGAAAGCTAAAGAATAATAATACTGACCTCGCCATCATACTTTGACAATACCAACCAAATTTTTGACAAACTTTTGGCTCCGGTAATGAATTCTTCAAACTTCTTGTTCTCCCATCAAAGTTCATCGTTGCAAATTTTCCAGACAATCATGATCATGAGTACAAACTCACGAGCCTTGACTTACAAAGAAAATGCTCCTTTGCAGCTACTCACAGATCATGATGAACAACTCAAGAGTCGTGACATTCACAATGGAAATTCATCTCAAATATCATGATCCATGACTTTTAGGGACCGTCAAATCTACTGTGGGTAGACACCAATAAACTTCATGGTCGTGAACTTCTACATCACGTGTCATGACAACATTTCACGTTCATTACCAACACCCTAGTTCTCCCTTCTGGAATCTCCTCATCGAATCCATGGAGAATCACAAGAAGCAAAAGACTCATAATACTAGAGAGCTAGGTGATGAGAAATGACTGATGATGGATTAATCAAACGACCACCATGCATCACCTTATGCACCAACGAGCATCAAAGCAATAAGAAGAATTGTCTTTGATGGATCTTGCTCATAAGTGCTTTGCACACAAGGAGACCTTGGTATAGTTCTACTTAAGGAACAACATGATCCAGTTGTTTGATCATATTGGCATAGTTCACTTCCTTTAGTAGGCATGAAATAGTTATGATTACCTCACCCTGAAGTTCCTCAATAGCTTCAAGACTACCAACTTAGATGGCACATGGAACAAGGCAATGAAGATTGAGTCTCAAATGCATAGCATATATTTCTTATTGTCTTTGAATGAATTCAATGTCATCTACTAGTTTCCTCAAAATGGATTTCAATATGTGACTAGGGTTTTGACCCTTTGGATTTTGGAAAGCGATCACAGGAGAATATATTCTCAATTAGATGTTTTCCAGGAGAAATTTATTTCAAACTTCTATCTTTCGTTTTGCTTGCAAAATATGATATAACGGCGAGGGGACAACAACGACTGCTCAAAAGAGATTGAGCTCTTCTTGTTGTATGCGATGGTGGAGGGAACTGATGTGAATGAATTAGAGAGGATACATGTTATGAAGTTGAGACGATTACTATATATTCTACAAAGCCAACTAACTTTTCTCCCCTCGTCTCTCAAGGAGGACTGATCAAGTGATGGAGCCACCACCATTATCTCATCCTAGACGTCATCCTTGCATTTCTAAAGCAGGTCCACCATACTCTGAGCAGCCCAAAAATGTAACTAAGGATGTTGCAACCTATTCTACACGTTTTGGTTTTTCAAGGCTCTAGTTTACCTTGGAGATGATGAGAGCTGAGTAGCTACACCCGTCCGAGATGCTCCAGGAGATTCATCTGCGCCAAACTATACTGTGGAGATGATTCACTATATGCATGAGTATCGCACCAACCAAGGACACTATGAATCTTTCTTACCTCCGCTGTCACCACCGAATCTGGATTAACTTGGTTGTATCTTTTTTTTTCTGCATTTTTATTTCCCCTTTTTCAATCTCTTTATTACGTTCTTCTGTGTAGGTATTAACACTGAGGATAGTGTTCAAGTTTGTGGGAGTTTGCATTTTACGCATCTTCTATGTGCTATTAGCTTGTTTAGGTATTTGCATATCATATTTGCTTTCTAGTGTTATGTCTACATTTGTATGCAAGTTTATTTGAAAAAAAAATAAGAAAATCCTAAACTAACATATCTTGAACTTCTAACTTGACCCGAGCATATATTCTGAATAAAATTTGTAAGATCTACAAAATTCAAATACTATTCATTCAATTACAAATCACCAATTATACGTATTGGATTCTTGAATCATTTGAATTAAAGCTATGTACCTGCATTTAACAATGTACATGCATTTACGACATACTGGTTTATTAAAGTTTTTTCATTAAATGAGAAAATCAAGAAAATTGGAGAAAAAAATATAAAGAAAATAGTGAAAGAAGAGAGCCCTTCACCAATTTAAAAAATTCCATGAAGCAAGGCTTTTATTATATATTAATTTTGAAATGAAAATTTTGATAAAAAATAGGAATAAAGAGCTTAGAATGATTTGGAAGCACATAATAATAATAATAATAATAATAATAATAATAATAATAATAATAATAATAATAATAATAATAATAATAATAATAATAATAATAATAATAATAATAATAATAATATACATACATACATATATACATACATACATACATACATACATACATACATACATAAATTGATTTTAACTACCATGACATTTTTCTTTAATTAATCTCTTTTGCATGTTATTTATTTTTTAAGATATAGATATGAATTTTTAATTTGTAAATATGGAATATAAAAATAACATCATTTTCTCTTGTAACATTAATGCTAACTAAGAAAATTTAATGTTCAGTAATAAATCAATATGCATGTATTTATAAGCCTACTAATTTAAGAAAAAGAATTTGAATGAGAAAAAATATAAAGGGATTAGTCAAAGGAGAAAGCCGCTTCACCTAATTACAAAATTGACATGAAGCACAACTTTATATTAGGTATTAATATTAATTGATGGACATTGATGATATAGCAGAGTTTTCTAATAATTTGATAGCGTCACGCATAGGTTTTTTTTTGGTCATTTGGCATCACATTAATAAAAATAATTAATTAGTTGTAACTTCTTTTTAAATGAATCAATACATCATTAACCACAATAAAAAAATATTTATATACATACACACACATACATAGATACATACATACCTATGTGTATATATGTTTCATGGCACTTTTATAATTAGGTAGAGCCTCCACAAGGGAACATTTACTTTATCAGTTTTAATTAATTATGAAACTAAACAAAAGTATAATTGATTAATTTAATGACAATTATTTTTAGTTTCATTTCTCATGTACTTTTTTAATAAAAAAATTAAGATGATTCGTCATCAGTAAATAAACATTTAATTATAACATTAATTAGACATATTACCCATTCGTAATTTCATTTCAAACCAGTCATTAAAACATCAATTAAAATTTTAAATTTATTTAACAAAACAATTAATTTTATATGATGAAAACATAGTGTACGATAATTTGTGGAGACTCTCGTCTTTCACTATTCTCTCAAATCTTTTACTTTTTTCATTCGAAAAATATCATAAATTTGTCACGATAAAAAAATGAAAATGATTCATTGATGATCAAATAAATATTAAAACTAAAAACTATGATTTATTGCAATGTTACTTTGTTTTAATTCCATCTATTATTCATTGTTTAAATATTATTATGTTGTAATTATGTTTCAACCTTCCTACCCTAAGATTTTGAGTCTCACCCTGCTTTCATCTAGTTTTTTTTATTATATGAAATTTTTTTATCTAAAAGTTAATTTTTATGAATTAACATATCTCAATAGTTTCAAAAGAATCTTTGCAACAAAATATTATTATTCCCTTCAAAGTTTACTCTTAATGATACATAGAGTTAAATATATATTTAATATAGAAATTATTTAGTTTACTTTAGGTAGAGTAACGTATACATTAACACACCTCTTGTACCATTAATCAAGAGATATTAAATTTAATTTTCAAATTTATATGTCTTCTACTGTTACCATATATAGTTTGGCTCTATCTTTCACGGTTCAAGTCGAGAAACGTGTTCTCACCTATCTCACAATCATTATAAAAAGTCCCTTCACCTTCCTCGGCCTTTATTAGTCTTCTTCTAGGTTTTCTTCGGCGTTCTCTTCCTTCTTCTTTCTCCTTTCTATTGGAAACCTTGAATCTTTCGGCCATGGCGAAGATCATCATACTCATAAGTGCTAACAACGATGTGTTTGAGGTGGATGAACTTGTGGCCATGGAGTCGCAAACCATCAAGCACATGATCGAGGATGACTGTGCCGACAATGGCATCCCCATTCCCAACGTCACCTCGAAGATCCTTTCTAAGGTCATCGAGTACTGCAAGAAGCATGTGGATGCTGTAGCAGCGGCTGCCTCCAAGTCATCCGATGATGCCTCCAAGGTCGTCGATGATGATCTCCAGTCTTGGGATGCTGAGTTCGTCAAGGTCGATCAGGCCACCCTCTTCGAACTAATTTTGGTGAGAAATTTGTCTTCATCTCCCTTTCCCTTTTTGTTTATTATATTAAGTGGTTCTCATGGTAGATTTGGTGTTATTTTTGCAATTCTATTCATTTATTAGCATATATTTTAGGTTTCTTTGTTAAAATTTTATTATATGGCATAACCCAAATGCTTACTTTGGAATTCTACAATATGACTATTGGATTCTATGTTGTTGCTTTTTGTTTTCGGTCATGTAAGGAGACTGCATTTAATGTTTATCAATAAGCATCTCTATGTCCATTTGAGGGTTCTACAACATTATCAATAATATTCTAACAATATTGTCATAAATGAAAGTTATGCTAGAGAGTAAACCCCACAATCCTTTCGATTGAGTTTGCAATTGGATGAATTCGTGCACACTTTTCTTCTCATGTTTCTAAGATAGCATACCATACATAGTTTTGGAATATCTTCATTAAAAACAACTTTTTGAGTTCTAACTATGGTTGCTCCTAAGTATTGTATGATTTATTGTGCTTTCTCAAATTATTTTATGATTCATAATATAACTTAGGGTAATCCAACGACTTTCTATTATGATATCCATTTGTCTTATGATGTTTTTTGCTATTTTCACATATTCTTTTTCTCTTATGAATTCGTGCACACTTTTCTTCTCATGTTTCTAAGATAACATATTATACATAGTTTTGGAATATCTTCATTAAAAACAACTTTCTGGGTTCTAACTATGGTTGCTCCTGAGTATTGTATGATTTATTGTGCTTTTTCAAATTATTTTATGATTCATAATATAACTTAGGGTAATCCAATGACTTTCTATTATGATATCTATTTGTCTTGTGATGTTTTTTTGCTATTTTCACATATTCGTGCACACTTTCCTATGAAAATTTTAATATAATTTGGTTCTAATGACCTTGGATAAATGGTGAATCAAGGAGTATGTGACTTATGAATTTAGACTAATCATTCATAACATTATAGGGAAATGTGGTTGGATTGGGTTTTTTTATCGATGGATTTGGGTTGGTTAGTAGTTGGAAAATTGTCCTTCAAGCAATTGAAGTTTAGCAATGATGATAAAACTTATCAGGTTGTTCATAACGTAATGCATGATATCCAAGTTCAGATACATAATCTCTAAGAATGGTTCCTAATGTTAGAGGGATGAGGAGTAGGCTAATATATATTACGAAACCACAAAATGGATGCAAGTTTTTATGAAACTTGGGAAAGTGTAAAAAGTCTTCAATTTTAGATATGAATTTGAGTAAAGAAGTTGAGCAATTGACATCAAACAATTGATTTCACAAATTTCATATTAAAAGATAAACTTATTTGGTGAGCATTAAATATGAAAACTTATGAAGAAAAAAATTGCATGTGTATGCTCTATCTCATCATTGTGCTTGATGAGAAATTTGTCAAGCAATACTAGTAGTTCAAATAATAAAGTGATAAAGTAGAGTGTCGAACCCGTAGGGACTATTATAATTAACTATGTAATTTGTATTGCTAATGGGAAAACACATAGTTTTGAAAAAAAATATTTTTGTAAATAAAATAGAATTTAGCAAATAGAAAATATAAAAGAATATTGATGATGGCTAGATCCTTGAATAAACAAAGGGTTAAACTATGTTTAGCCTCTATAATAATTATACACTACAATTTAGCACAAACCTCTCTTGTCGGATAAATAAATTATCCTTGTTTCTAGTAAAATCGATAATACTTCATATTGGCTCTATTCTCCATCCTACTCAGATTAGAATGTAAGGAGATGTAATTTCTATGCTATTCAATTAACCTCACCAAAAATAACTCAATAGATTACACAATGTTAATACTTCTTATCAATTCTAGTAAGATTGGAACATGAATTGCTTCAATATAAGGTTAACGATTATTTTGAAGAGATCATTAAATATAAGATGATCATTGTAACGCCCCAAAAGCATACACACCATATGGCAAAGTGCTCTCTTGGAGATGCCACAGACTTACTTCTTTGACTTAGCTCTAGACCAATTGACTGGTCAACATGAGAAACTCTCGGCTAATTCAATTGTTTCAGCTCGAGCGAGGTCACATCATTGCGAAAGCCAATACTTAAACTATAATCAAGACCTATGCCATTTGTAATCCATCTCATCACGAACACCACCACACTATTTTTGCACCATCACCATCTATTCTTTTTGCATGATGATATCAAGGGGAGACAATTCTCCCATGAGCTATATAGTCAAATATGTAAAGTCCATGACAATAGGGTAAAACATATATGAAGATACAAATAGGGAAAATATGTCCTATCATAAGGTCATAACCATAAACAACAAATTTACTATATCTTTCTTTTCATTACAATTAAGTAACCCTTGCAAGAACATCCAATGCATTATGATAACACATACCTTTATAACATGTTCAATACATTCTTGCCTCAATTCGATCTTTTACTTTGCATCTTTTATTTCATTGTCATTGATCTATTAGTGGTAAAAAAATCAATTACATTTAATGCCATAATGCTTATAATCTTCTTTGTTCAATATATTAAATCCATTCTTAACTTATGACCATTTTGCTTCTTTTCCATCTATTTTGTCTTAAATTGACAATCATTACAAATAATAATGATCCTTTCCCAATGCATTGAAGATTTTGATTAGCCCCGGTGACTTATGGATACCATGGGATCTCTCTCTAACCCTAACAAAAACTCATGAACAATAGTCCTCGAAGGAACTTAATTACCCCATGTTTGAGATTCGTGTTAACAATAAAGATAAATTCCTCAATTCACCAGGGTCATTCTCTTCATGCCCAAGTTCAATGACAATCATTAACAAGTTTTAACCCTACCATTAGTTGAGCTAGATTATCATTTAGGGACAACTAGACCTACATTGTACATAAAATCAACTAAATCAATCAATATAATCAAATCACACATATGAAGAAAGTATAATATATTAAACTAGACATTCGTTGAGGGAATGCGTCATGTGTTGCCCTTCTTTCATGAGAGCACGCTCAATTGAACACAAAAAATGTTCGACAAAACACGATCTGGGTTCATGGTGATGCGGTCTATGTCATGTCAATACTTAACCATGTTCAGAAAATGGGCAGGAAATATGGGCCCTATCAAAAGGCAATATGGTCCATTTTAGGGTAGGATTTCATCTATCGTGTTTGGTTGGAGAAACATGGCCTGCGTCAAGATCAAGATCATTCCCTAGCTTCGCTCCAGCATCATCTGCGGAACACGAACCTTGTTATGAAGCTACATGGTCCATTTCTCTCCTTGACTCCAATATTATTTGATGGATGCAATCAACGTAGAGGATGATGTGGTCCATCTCCTATTCGTTTCGTCAATGGTTCGCTGAATGCAGGCCATGTTGGATAGGGACATGATTCGTATTTGAGCCTCTCGGTCCCCTGCTTGATGCAGTTCTAGGTTCCGTTCAATAGGTTGATTATCACATAAAATTGACGAATTGGTATAGAAACATGAACGTAATGGCTGAGGCAATATCAATAATGAATCCTCTATTTACTATCATCATATAGGTACAACCCTATGTTGATCCCCTTATTTATATATCTTGGTTTGTAGTCGACTATCTTCTTCCTCCTTACCCTAGATCATTCTCCTTGCTTTTCCTCCATGATGAACCTTCTTCTTGGCATCTCCTCCTTTGTGATGATCTAATGCAGTGAAGGGAGGATAGAGAGAGAGAGAGAGAGAGTTGTGGGAAGAAAGGAGGTGTTGGGTCCTATTTATATGGAAGAAATCCCTCTAGGTTTTGTTTATAAGTTTGAGTAGGATTGAGACTCTTTGTAAATAAGTTTGTGTGTGATTATAATCCCTTAGGAAAATCTTGCATATGAACGTGAATCCCTTAAAAACTAATTTGTATAGGATTAGGAATATTAGGCTGAATTGAAATTTATTGGCATAACAATTTGACTTTAACTCTTAACCTTTTCATAATCCTAATCCTAATCATATCTTATCTCCTTTCTTTTCTATCTTATCTTTTAATTATAGTTCTTTTAAAAATTTAAAGTATTACAAGTATTACATTATAACTTCCTTAAAGGTAAATTCATCTTCTAATTTAGGCATGACATCTAGACTTTTAAAAAAAAATTATATATGAATTCTATCTTCCATTATAGTTAATCAAAATCATGACAATCCAATAATTTCTTGATTATGCCATCACTCTTTGATCATATGACTTGGGTTCCAACTTTCATCCTTTATGCATCATCGACACATCCTAATCATCACATGATCAATATTCATCCAAACGATTCTGGTAGTTTTGTAAAACCCTCTTTTAGTTTGTGACTCTTAATAATTATTATTGTCTTTCAATCACGATCATGGTCATAACCTCAAAAAGATATTCACCTAGAATCCTTGAAGTTCATATCCATCAAGTTGATCCTCGAAAATTCTATAGTCATAAAATTCAATCCTCATTCAATAATTTGATCATCCAAAATTTAGAACTCGATATATTTTTCTATCTACTTATATCAAAAAATCACCTATAGTAATTTCATCCTCAAACTTTTCTTGATTTGTACTATCCTTGAATAACCTCCTTAAGAATCATGTTATATAACTCTTTGAAACATTGTCATAACAATTTCACCATAACTAAATCTAAATATTCATCCTCCATTGGACAATAAATCCTTGTTCAAATTCTACAATTCATCAAAATTTCTTCTCTTGATTTAAAATAAATCCATATCACCTAAATTTATAATCTTTTCATAATATTCAATATCATCATCACAAATTCATACTTGTGAGAATAAAACTTAATATCCTATCATCCATATATCAATGATATATTAATAATCTTCCACCTATTGATAATATATAATCTTATCCTTACACAAGACCTTAACATTTTCTTTGATGTCATGGCAATTGTTCATGATGTTTTGCACATGTACCCTATTTACTTAGAGACAACTAGGAAGTATCTCTCTTTAGTATCTGATATCTTACCATCAAAAGTACACTCTGTCACCTGACAAATTGCCCTCTTGGAGACGCCATAGACTTACTTCATTGAGTTAACTCTTGACCAATTGATTGGTCAACATGAGGAATGCATCATTGCGGAAGCCAATACTTAAACTATAACTAGGACCTATGCCATGTGCAAGTTATCTCATCATGAACACACCATGCTGTCGCTATGCCATCACCATCATTTGTGTTATGAAGCTGCATGGTCTTTTTTCTGAAGCCACATGGTCTTGCTTCTGAAGCCACCCTGGCTCCATGACCATGTGGCCTTGTTCCGCGGACGTTTATTGTCATCATTTGTGTTGGGATCCCTTTCCAATCGCTCCATAGCTCCATATTCATAAAATAAAAAATTGAAACATCAAAATCATATAAA
This sequence comes from Pontederia paniculata, assembly GCA_001647135.1. NCBI lineage: Eukaryota > Viridiplantae > Streptophyta > Magnoliopsida > Commelinales > Pontederiaceae > Pontederia > Pontederia paniculata. The sequence continues at coordinate 13,751 of LTAE01001055.1, read as the reverse complement.
AATCCAACTTAAATAACTTCGGGCAATACTAAAGGTTACAAAAATTATCTTAAATATGATGTTAAAAATATGTGTATATTACGTTTTCCTGACAATAAGCATCGAGCAGGAAATTTCCAACTTTAATACTCATATCTTTGAGTTAGATTTTATATCTTTTGCCTAAGGTAGTTTTTTGGAAATGACAACCTTATTTTTCTCGAGTTTTCAATGAATACTTCATTTCATAGATTAGTTATAATGGTATTTGGATGAATTAAAATTATTAAGTTCCACGAATGATTGAATGAATCGTACGAAAACTAAAAAAAATATATTATTTTTTTAAATAAATATAAATAAAAATGATAAAAATAATTTTAACATAAAAAAGTTATTTATAAAAATCTTAATAAATAATATAAATTTATTTTATATATTAAAAATAATTTATAATTATATTATTAAGTTAGCATAAAATTTAAAATTAGAATTTGATAATTAAATTAAATGTTGATATAAGATAATATAATATGATAAGAAACAAAATTAATCTTATATATAGTATAATAAAATATTATGTTAAACCCCTTGTTGAAAAATATATTTATGTTTAACTTAAAAATAAATTTAATAATAAAAATATAGCAAATTAATAATATGTTAAACTTAAATAAAAAATAATTGAAATCTATTAATTTGAATTAAGTGTACCTAAATATTAAAAGATAAAGTTAAACTAAATTAAATGTCAAAACATAAAAATTAGAGGAGAAACTTAAACTAAATGCATCATAAAAGAAATAAAATAAGTGGGTGTTGAAAGAGAGAGAAAAGCATCACATCAAGTCTCATCAAGCAGAAAAAAAATAAAACAATGGCAATTAATAGAACCAACACGCTCTTGCCGGCAGAAATCTATTTCCTAGAACCTACATGGGATCACGTGTCCACGGGTTTTGAACATCGAGTTCCACCTCGAATTCTGACAAAAAGTCATGTTATTTGCCAGAACCTATCGGAACCCGTCCAAAACTCAGGTCTGGTTCCTGTTGCATAAGGGAAAGTTTCAGACATATAAGAACCCCCGTTGTTGCAATTATTTGCGATAGATCTTCAACTATGAGTTTTATTTATTTGTTTGTTTATTATGTATATATTTGAACTATGTTCCTTTGATGTATTTTTCTTTGATCTATGGTTGTATTCATCAACTTTTTAGAATATTTTAAAAATAAGTGTTTGGAGGATTTTCAAGAATAAGTTTTAGGAGATGTAAAGTTTTCATATGCTAGGAAGAAGGGCGTGATACAGTGACTCATCTCTCGACTTGAGTACCAAGAGATCTCGAGTTCGCTTCCATCAATGGGACTTATGTACCATTTTATTTTCAGTATTTTATTTCTTTGTATTAGGTCATGGGTCTCTCTTTGTAACCGAAAAAAATTTCATATGCTCACTTTGCTATTTTGATATAATAGCTTTGATGTAGGAAGTAGGAATCATATACAAGTATATGCCACTTTGGTATCATTATTATTTTCTGTTTTATACAGGCTGCCAACTATTTGAACATCAAGAGCCTGCTTGATTTGACATGCCAAACTGTAGCTGACATGATAAAGGGGAAGATGCCTGAAGAGATACGCAAGACTTTTAACATCAAGAATGATTTCACTCCTGAGGAGGAAGAAGAGGTGCGTCGGGAGAACAAGTGGGCATTCGAGTGAATTGTTTTGTTCGAAGTTTTATGCTTTTGAGCACTTATCATATTTTACAATCCATCCATGGGTTATTTTGTGTAGCCTTATAAACCTTCATGCTATCTATCCTACCTAAGTTATAACTATATAAGAAGTTAATAGACTTTGGCAAGTCTTATCGAGAAAAGGACTTCGGCAAGTTGCATCTTTTTTCAATCCTCTCATGAGTTGCGAAGACATGCTTTTCTCTTTTCTTTTATTACTTAAAATTAATCTTTGTCCTTACTTTTTTTGGCAACTTGTATTTTACAATCAAATATGGCATTTTGTTTGGAATATGTTGTGAATATCAAACAGGGTGACATCACGAATACAAGAAAATACATGAGATTATAACATTCATCCTACATCCTTGATGACAAAAATATTATATAATGAGAGAATTACCATGACTTAGACAAATCTGGTAATCATAACCCTAGTTATATAAACATTTCATAATATGATTATACAATAACCCCAAAAAATAGAACATCTCTTACAAAAATTATAGAATTACAACTAAGAAATAGAATAGAACTTTTAGGTTTAACTGGCTGAGCTAATTAGATTAGATTATATTATATGAAAAGGGGCAGGTGTAGAGGAGGTCACTCTACTACACTTGTGTTGAGCACATCTAGAACCATTCATGTTTATCTAATGGCCAGATTTGACCCATTAATGTCAAAAGGAAGGGAATCATTTATCCATGAGCGCAACTTTGTCTCGCCCCTATAGGCTAATAATCCTTAAGTACAACAATGAGATGCCACCTGTTGGGGCCAATTTGTTTGGCATTAATAGAGACACTACACTAGATACATCTGCGTGGCACAAATCTACTCGGAAAATGAGACATCCTTAGCGAGGTAGAAATATGCATGCTATATGCAAGATGATAAACTCATGGCACAGATCTACATGCTTTGATGAACAATGATCTCGACGAGAGTGGATCATGAAATTGAACGATCTCGGTGGCATCAATGACTTCACAAGACCATTTGGACAATCTCACATCTACATCTTGCTCGATGACCTTGTTAACTCTCATATCTTATGGTCTCTGAAACATTGACTCATGAACTTGCACTTCATATGTGAAACTGACAACATCCCCACGATCATTGTGCCTTGCTGATGACTTTTGGATGCCTCACGACCATCTGTCGAAAGCATTGGTAATATATTTATGCTAGAACGACCTCTACACCGATGAAGAATTCTTCATGCATTTCTTATCTACATATTTCTTGATTGTTTGTGGAATGCACATTATTGTTCTCAACATTGCATTTCTATACTATTGGGACAATGTTGTTTATCTAATGATGCTTGTTGTTTTTAAAGATGATTATTTTTGTTATTTTATTGCTCAATATTACATGATTGATCTCTTTTTAATAATAGAATGGGCAAGTATGTTGCTATATTTTCAATTTTGTTTCATATTCCTAATGACCTATTTGTTATGGCTTTAACTTTGAACACATTGTAATTTGCCGTCACTTTAAACCAACCAACTCGGGAGGTACAAATGCAATTGCCATTAAAAGTCTTATTTGTTGGAATTGGAAACTTCATGCTATGAGAAGTCCAATAGGTTTAAATTAATTAAATATAACTTGATAAGATTTTATCTTGAAGGATAAATTGAATAAGACTAGGACTCTTATTTAATAAAGTGATTGTAGTTACAAGAAATAAATGTATTTTTTTCTTCTTTAGGTGGATGTATATGAGAAGAAAAAAAAGAGTTTAGGGTCTCTTTTTCTCTTGGTCCTTGTAGTCATGGATCATCATAACAAAAAGAGAAAAAATAATCTCTTGATGGTGATACAAGAGAGGAAAAGAGAGGGCGTTTGAGAAAGAAGATGGAGAGATTCTTCTTTGAGAGCAAAAAATAAAAAAAAACAAAGTTAGATTGAGAGGATCTCAAATATTTCTAAATATTATTATCACAAAAAATTATAGTAAGCAAGTGATATTATTTTTGTTGATGGCTTTCAATATTTTCATATAACATATATTATTATTCTCAATAACTTATTATTTTTAGTCTGGACAAAATCTGAAAAATATTGAATCGTTCTTAACATAGTGATATTGCTATGTGATTGTCCCTAATCTTTTGCCTTCTTATTTATATAAATTTGGTATATTTTTCTCTATTATTTTTTGTGAATCATATTGGTTTGGAATTATTTTAAATTATTTATAATTATAAAAAAATATTTAATCAAAGAAATTAGTGCTTTCAAATTTAGAGTGAACAAATTATAAAGAACCTAGGATTAAGATCAATTTATCCCCGCTATTATTTATTAAATCAATAGAAAAAACTAAAATATGAATTTCTATTATAGAAAGGTCACTATTACATGACTCTATCGGAATGACCTATCTTATCTTATTAGTAGATTAGAGAAGTTCAACTTGAATTGACTCCAACTCCTAAAATAAGGCGTTTATGTTGCAAACATTTGTCAATGGCACCTCAATTGATTGAATCAATAATCCACAAACTCAGAATTTCAACTGAATAGAAAGAATATGACATGCATCATTAGAAAAATTGCATGGATAACATGGAAGATTATCCATACACGTTCAACATGGCCCTTGTAAATAGCAAATTCATTAGAAGAAAATATCAAAATGGTCTCTGTTGCACAAATTAGAAAACTAATGAATTAAATCAGAATTTCCAAAAATAAATTAGAAATCTTATATTAGTATCAAACTGATTGGGCTAACATAAAGGCTTGCTCAACGAAAGTAAAGATGCAGATACATAGAACTTAGAGTTGAAAATAATATATTTAGGAGAACCCGTGTTCAAATAAATCTCACCATATTTGAGAAATACTCTAAATTGCACATGAGGAAATCAAATATGAAATAAACTAAGATAAACTTTTTTTTATTGCGGAGGAGCCTTTGCAGAGAATCTCATGTCTCAGAATAAACTTCTTAATCCAATCTTCTCAAGTCAGGACTATTCTTCCCTTCTTGAAACAAATCCCTAATCGAGATCTCACCTATGAGATATGAGATGATTTCTAAAGGCCCTCTACAATGTCTAGTTATAAGGTAGAACTGATGGTTTGGGTCTTGTATCCGATGTTGTAAGGTTACTTGATCAAAATCCCGTCCATTATGTTCAAACCACCATAATCATGAGAGAAAACGACCCAGTTAGAATTCCAAAATGGCCCATTTTTTTAATTGAACTAGGGCTATTTTGCTTTGAACATGGTAAATAAGACTTGTATCTTTGTAAAAGATGTGAGAGAACATGACCCGTGTTGTCTGGACACTTGTGCTCTTTTTAGAACTTGGCCTATGTTGATTTGGACATGAGCACGTATGAAACCGATCAAGTGGACCCGCTAAATATTGTTAACACGAGTTCCCTTGGCTACCAGAATTGTGTGCCACTATAATCAAGTGATTAATGAAAGTGTCCCTCTCATCATATGTCGCTTAATTTGGCCCATGTCATGAAGACATCTACCTTCAACACAGGTAATGCAATCGATGGTTAACATTAGCTATCATATAATGTACATATAGTACACTTACATATACCCCTTATGACTTGGTGGCGGCTCATGACTTTTACACATGGAATTAGACATCTTAGAATTAAACACATAAGAACTAATCGTATGCTCTGATACCTAAATACGGTAACACCCCAAAATGAACACACATGGGCTTCGCTCATGTGGGCCTTTGACGATAGTACAATTGCTATTTAAAACATGATATGAACCTATTAGGCGTATAAACAAAGCAAGTACATAACACATAACATCACAACACAAACATATCTCATAATAATAAAACATGAGAACAAAAACATAACTAAATCCATATATAAATATCAAATATCTCGCCATATAAGAGCATAAATATATGGCCACATGCGAGGCCCATGACATCATTGAGTCTTAGACTCATTTGACTCATAACATAACCAAATAATAAGTTCACTAGACATAACAACTAATTACTAAACAAGACCTGTTAGAAATAGACATTTTCATGTGCACACTAAGCTGCCATGAGCAAACCACCGCCAAGTCCATCACTCATCATCACTTGCATGGATCTAGAAATATGTGGGATGTCCTATTAGAGTATTTAAAGGTCGACCTACATCATGAAATATGCCCATCATATTATTGTCTTCATGTTTATAATATCAACTTTAAACATAGGTCATTTCAAAATCAACATAAGCATATAGCATTTATATAACGTAAGCATGACATACATTAAGCATTTCGTGCATTGAGCTTTACATACATGAAACATGAATGTAATTAGCATCTTATGTTCATGTTTAGCATTCTTTAAATTTTTACATCATTAACATAAATATATGACCCATTATCATCTTTGCATGGAGTTTCAAGTAACATCAATCCATTAACATCAGCTAGCTAGGCCAATCATTCTTTAGGGTCCATTTGCGAAGTACACACACTATTGTTGTGGACACAACTTCCCAAAAAAGCATCTTCAAATACTTTCCCCATAATTGATGCACCTCGACTAAATCCTTCATGCTTCATCTTCTTTAAATACATCAAACATATCAATCAATCTTGCATATATTAACCTAATTATGGCTTAGCACTCATTTCGATGTTTAGGTGTATGATAATCATCAAGCAAGATTTTCTATCCTTAGAGCTTGAAACATAATGAATAGAAATTAAGGTAATATTATAACACACATATCATTAACTAAATAGATTGTTAAAATATAAAATTTAACAATGTATGACTATGATTAAAACTTGGCCTGTTACATGCTATTAATGTGCTCTACAATTGAGACATGACCCATTATGGACTGTTAAAAAAGGTGCATTACGGTTGAGATGTGGCTCGTTATGGGTTGTTAATGATGCTCTATGGTTGAACATAGTTCATTACAACTCATGTGACCTTTGCTACGCTTCACTTGATCTTCTATACGATCGGGTATGATCAATACAACCTAACCGTAGCGGGTGCAAGTTCGCTACGGTTGCTCGTAGTCATCCGTTGTGAAGTGCACAATGGGTTACTACGATTTAATTTGTCCACTACGGATGGTAGTGTCTCACTATGATCTAATTGTTGTGAGACATTGTGAAAGGTGTTTTTCTTCCCCATTCAAGTCTGAATTCATTTCAAATTTGATACATTTCCTATATATAAAAGCAACCTCTCCATAGAATATGCATACACAAGATAGTTCCTGATTTCTAGAGTTTATAACATGCTCGATTAAGCATAGGAACATAAAAGTTGGATACATTTGTCCTATGTTACAATATAGGGTTTATGTCACATTCTAAAGTTCATAGTTCATCTCTTTTTGAACTTCATGGTTTCATAGAATGAAGGAATCATAAAATTGTTCATGTAAACATCTTAAGAACATAATAAAATCTTGCATTCATCATGTGATTCATAGCATATCGATTTCACAAGAAAAGAGCTTTAAACATAGAACCATTCCTCATGCATGCAACAACCTATATGCCATCAACTACATTCCTATTTTATAAGAATAAGGTATCCTTATAATCCTCAAATCACACATTAAGGTGAGGAAGGAGGATGTGGATCCCCTCAATATACCTTAGCCTAATTCCTATTTGCCCTTCTTCCTCCTTGTTGGTGATTTCTCTTTCTTCTTTCCTCCAAAGTTTCAATGTCTCCTTCTCCTTTTATTGACCTTCCAAGCTCCTCCCAAATGTCTCTTTGTTGGGCTGCATAATATAAATGGTGACCTCCAATCCCTAACCAGAGAGTTCTTGTGGACAGGAAATGAAAGGAAAAACAGAATTTTGGCGAGAAATTAAATGGATGGTTGGTTTAGCTTCTATGTATACTTAGGACACCACTTAGATTAGTTGGGTTTTGGGCTTAGTTTGCAAACAGGCTTTTAATTAAATTTGGAGGCATATAAGATCATAAATATTTATTTTGTATGTTCTTTTAATATAATTTATATTTGAAAAGTATTTGTAGACTACATATACATTGCTAAGTTAGATGCATGTATGCAATTTTTTAGACTATTTAAAATTTCTTATGCTTTATTTGGATTTTTAGTCTTATGAATGAAATAAATCTTTGAGTCTTATTTTACATGAATGTGATTTTATATGGATTTTTTGAATTGACTTTTGACTATTGTTTTACATGCCAATTTATTGCAAGCAACAAGTTATATATTATGGTTGAAAACATTAGTCTGTTTTCCTTGGATGTCATGGTCATATGCACATCATGTTTCATGAAATTAATTCTATTTTAGTAGAAATATCATGTGTGAAACTTATAATATTATGAATAGCTTCGAATTCAAATTCAAGATAAAGTTATAAATGAGGAAGTATGCTATATAAGGGAGGACAATTAAGAATTTAATCCTTTCATGTTCCACACAATTTATACCAGATAATTCTTGCATTCATTTGATTTGTTCCATTTTTTATGATTTTTTTGCTTCAAATGAGACTATATTATTTCATAGAAATCAAAATTATTTTTGGCAAGTTGTTAAGATAAATTCTTAGTATTTTTAATTTTCAATAATTTTAGATGTTTTCACAAGTGATTTACTTCGTAATGATGTGCACTCTGCATAATTTATATTTTATAGATGTTTTTTTATTTGATCAATATTGTTTCATGACATGTTTGTTTGATATAACATGAGATAATTTGTACCAATAAATTGATGTTATTTTCAATTACCTCTAGTTACTTATAATATGAAGTGACCATGTGCAATAACAATATTGTTGTGCATGATCAAGTTTACAATAATGATATTAGTATAATAAAATTTTGCCTTTTTGTATGCTTATTAACACTGTGAGATAATAAATTGGGTCCATATGTGTTTGTTCATTCGTTCTTTTTTTGGTCATTACTAATATACAAGAAGTAGCGCATGCAATAGATGGTTGTTATTGTGAATAATTGTTCTAAAAAGAGGTGCACAAAATTCACATAGATTATCCAATAACCATTTTGACATTTATTTTTACTTTCACTTTGATATTCTTAAATAATCAAGGGCAAAGAATATGAAAATTGTTCATTAATATTTCGAATTATTTGAGCAAATGAGAATTCAAAGAAAAGAAATGTATAAAAGGAGAATGGTTATGCAAAACAAATATACACCATATTATACTCCATTATGCTATTGTACTCGAGAGAAAATATGGTATGAATTGTTCTTCTTTATACATATGTGTTGTTGTGCCTTGAATTATTATACCATGTACTCAAAATTGTGAAGAAAAAAAATTAAAAAAAAGGGGAATCTGTAGTGGTAGCGGAGGGTCAAGCATTGTTAAGGTTTTTATGATGTACTCTCTTCTTCTTGATAGAGAAATACCTTTGGTGGCGGCTTCCTTTGCCCATGGATGTTTTCCCTTGTTCACATCGATCAAGAGGATTTTATCGCTTAAAATCTTTGTGTCAATCTTTTCCTCTCGCTTTTAGCTTCCTTATTCTATTTTTTATCGATCCCTCGACATTATAATTCCAACAATATGCAACATGGTTATATATTTGTCATGATGTGCAATATTGGTAGTTGTCTATTTGCTAAAAATTACCAAACTATTGTTGATTATAATTGTTTGATTTATATAACCAAAATTATTTATATAAGCATGCACAAAATTGTAATTCAAAATATTGAAAATTATTCATATTGTGTACTTATTTTTTAGATTCATAAAATTATCTGATATCTATCATAGATCCTCATGCTCAAATACCATTGTTGATTCTCAAGGTTTTCATTTATTTGCCTCGCATTATGTTGCAAATTCAACTTACCACATTCAATATGCGTTGTTGTGTAAATATTGTTAACTCTTAATGCAATTTGTAAAAAAAAACTTTTGATTGAGAAAAAGGTAGAGAAGTAAAAATTTGCACAACATTTCCCTGATTTATCTATAGAACGTTGTTTAATATTCAAATGTCTCATGCTTACATCATAATAGAAAATTTGAAAATACTATTTGATATACAATGCGTAGACATAAGGGAGCATACTTATTATCTATTTACTAAGAGGAGTATGAGATCTACATCTTTATATATTTATTATCTTAAAACATTTGAATCATTGCATGAGAATTTGATATATTGTTTGCCATAGTTGATTACTTCTTTTGAGACAGTATTAATAGGTAAACGATAAAAAATGTATGAATCCTAATAACTTGAATTTTTTTTTCAAAAAGAGAAAACAAGAAGGGGGGGGGGGGGGGGGGGGGGGCTGCAAAATATGCAACCCCCATCCCCCTTCTTCGACACCACAAACCAATCTCACCATGACATGGCCACAAATTGTATATCATTTCGAAGCCCTCAATGAGATGAAATCATCGATACCAATTTTGTAACTTTTTGTGCATTGTGGGGGGAGTATAACGAGCCTGAAGTTTTAGGGAAAATGGGTCATCACCATTTTTTATTCGCAATCGCTCATCATTTTCTCTATCAATCGCCTTCAACTTCATTCCATTCATCGATCACCATCGCCAAACACAATAAAATGTCACTGAAGAGCCAAGTACAGGGTTGAGCATCATTTTATTGGGTAAATCTCTCTTAGCTATACTCATATGGAGGCATCTTATATAAATTTTATAAGAACTATGCATTAATGCCTTGAAATAGATGAAGTGGGGATGTAGTTTATTAGCATCATCAACTTTATCTAATGATGTTAATAAGATGATGGTACAAATGTGTTCATAAAATGGTATAATAAAAAGTTTGTTAGATGTTAACTTAAACTTATGAAACTAAGTTTATTAGATGTAGTTCTATATATGCCAAAGTTATTTAACAATTCCAATGGTGCTAGCTGATGAATATGGTTCTAGCTTATTAAATGGTCAAATTGATGGAGTGATCATTAATCAGATTTATTAGAAAAAGAAAAGTAATGCAAGTGTTCGGTTGATTAAAGATATAGTTGTGAGGTTGTAGTAATAAATTGATAGGCACAATAACTATACTTAGATTGGATTAATAAAAGAGATGTGATTAGAAGAGAATAATTGGAAATTGATTTATTATAACAATAAAATGATTGGATGATATGACATAAATTTAATTATAAAGAAATATATGGAGTCAATGATTATAATTGATGTGACTAAAATAATCATTTCACTTGGATGATTTGACCAAGGATGATTTATATATGATGGTTATAATTACTTAATCATATGTAAAGATTTCTATTTTTAATAATTATTACATTTGAAAAATCACATAATAATATCTTTAACAATAATAAATTATGTGATCACAATGATTAGGTCATTCAGATTTAAGAGTACATGAATTTTCTTGACTTTACATTCCATATGATACAAACCATATTTATTCTTAGCTCTTATGAGTAATTTAATTTTAAAATGACATGTCTTCTTTAATTAATCATTATAAATCCATACTTAGATCTTTGCATCACAAATATAATTTTATATTAGACTTGGAGTTACTCAATGCTCATACTAAATTCTTGGCACATAATTATTTCAATGTGATTCATCTTTGATTTAAATGTTAAAAAAATTATATGATTTTATTTATGATTAAATTGCATAGTGAGTCTGTCCGATTTAGAGTGATCAAATACTCATATATGTTGATTGTTCTATATAATATTATGATATATATGATGAATTCAATTTTCTATTCTATGATACCATATGATTATATACATATGAACCCCAAATATAGACTCATAGGTTAATTAGATAAAAGATGAAAAATATTAAATGAATAGCTCTTTGATTATGTTTATGTAGTTGTTGTTGATGATGATGGCGGCTAGGAGTAAAATTCACTCAATATAGAGTTGATAAACTTAATGTTGTAAGATACTCCATCCTCCATGAGTAGGGCTATACTCGATGCAAAGTTGATCAATTTTATATAGAAAGATACTCTACTTAAGGGGTGCATATATTTATGGAGGTGATCAACTTAAATGTTTAAATTCTCTCCTGCGTTAAGAGTGGGTTATAATCTTTATGAAGTTGATCAACTTAATGTTGAATAATATTTCCAATAAGTGAAATATGAAAAGTAAAATATTGAATGATGTTGAATGTACTTGTGTAACACATGTCGCACGAAAATGCCTAACATGGGCCATGTCGAGAGAGGACACGGGCAGTGTTATGAAAAGGTCCAACATAGGCCGTGTTTTGAATAAACACAGATAGTGTTGAGATAATTAAAGATGTGATTTTTATCAAAAATAATATTATTATAATCTAGGATTTTTTAATAAGATCGAATTCGAGAATAAGATAGAGAGATGAAGTTTAGTCTAATTTAAACTTTGATTACCCATAGATAACCCTATATAAACATCTAAAGAGAAGAAAACCCTTATTTCACCTCATCTCTCCCGTGAAGTCCCAAGACCCCATATTTTCTCTCTCTCTCTATCTCCATCTTCCTCTCTCTCTCTTAGTTTCTCTCTCTTTCCTATCCTAATCATATGCCAAACCATTATGAGAATGTGAAGGAGATCCACAGCAACGTGTGGAGCAAGGAGAAGGCAAAAATTAAAGTAGAACAAATCCAAAAGACCCTATATATGAAACCTGATATGTAAATAGGTGAAGCTTGTAATTATTAATAGCTTGCATGTTAGCATTCAGACTAGATAATGATGATTAGGCTATTTAATCTGTATATAGTTCTCTAGATGAATAATTCAATTCGACCTTAAGTTTCATAATTTTTATTGCACAAAAATCAAGATTTTTATTAATTAATGTAGTCTAATGTATGGACACGGAGCTCATCCACCTCGGACTAAGCATGTGTCCATTGCGCAAACTCCAATATCTACTAGAATTGTCAAGACACGGACCGACTCCACCCTAGACACAACCCGCATCTTTACACTGTGAAACCCTAAAGCATTGCTCGTTTTGATGGACACGACCGATGAGCCAGACATGGTCTGTGTCACCTGATGAGTAGTTTGTATATAGATAATTCTGCGTCAAGACATTTCCATTTTCTACTCATTTTAGGCCTAAATGTATATTCTCTCATGTTTATCACCATAAATTTTCAAACTATTTGTATAGTTGGCATGTAGAGCTTTATACCGGAATACATGCGCACACAAGCACACACACACACAAGATATATATATATATATATATATATATATATATATATATATATGTTTTCGGTTTTATGTATCTCATTTTCGGGCTCACCAATTATCTCTTAATCTAGCCCTGCCAAACCACTTTATGAGTAACATATCATATCTGATTACCCATTAAAAACTAACACTTGAGATGCTGCTTGTTGTTTTGTCACTAGCATAGGAATTTTACAGCCAGATTTGTATTTCTTTTGGACACTTCTACAACTTTTTGGGATGCCACCTGTCCAACTTTCCACCTTTTTGGAGCAGCACATGAAGAATCTTTTTGTGGATGGGACAAGTGGCACGATCGGAGGAGGAAGGAAAGGAATCCGAAGGTTCTGCGTGAGGCTATAAAAGGAGAGAGGGCTACTGCTGAAGAGCTCTCTCCGGACTTTGATTCACTCCAGTTCTAGGGGTTTGAAGAAAGAGCTACACGAGGAAGAAAAAGAAGGAGGCTACAACTGAGAAGATTTGTGGGAGATCTATCTTCTTTTCTGTATTTTCCTAAGTCATGTATTCATTTCAGAACAATATATTGTTTGTAATGTTGAACTCAGATATGTGTAGCTAAACCTCATATTTTCTAAGGATGGTAGTAGTTTAGGATGAAGCCTGTGTGATGTTGAGACACTTTCTGTTTTATGATGACAGTTCTTATTATGAATTTTTAGAAGTTGATTTCTATTTATCAATGTTAGGAACTTTGTTAACAGCCATGAAATCTGAATGCCGAGAGGTTCATTGAGTTCTGTTATTTGATAACCGAGAGGAAGTCAAGAGCATTGTTT
>LTAE01001054.1:25341-62633 GCA_001647135.1 Pontederia paniculata | reverse complement strand
TCTCTCTCTCTCTCTCTCTCTCTCTCTCTCTCTCTCTCTCTCTCTCCCCATGGAGTCAAATCAACATGGAGAAGGAGATGTCAAGAAGATGGTAGCATGGAGACCAATCTAAGGCGAAGAAGAAAGTAGATTGGCTACAAAGGAAGGTATGTAATTAGGGTCATAACTTGGTTCTCAATATGCAATTGAAAGGTAATTTGCTCAATTTAAATCATGTTTATCATGAATTTAATTGATCTATGATTTCTTCTTTCGGTGTTTTGGTATTGAATTTATTAATGAATATAAGTATGACTAGATAGGTGAACACAGACCATGTCCCTTCATAACACGGTCTGTCCTCGGTGACTATGGCCACGTCACCCTGACGTTGGCCATTTCATAACAAAATTGATCCTGGAACGGACCCTGTTCCCCTGAATACGGTCCGTGTCCGGCAAACTCAGGCCACATCACATGTGACACCGATTGTTTCCTTCACCGCGCGGCAATAGGTTAGGATACGGATCGTGTTGGATTTCGACACGAGCTGTGTCCCTCCTAATGAATAATATCGTAATTAATGTGAAACCCTAACCCTAAATCAGTCGATCCACTTGATAACATGGGTCGTGTCATAGGCAACACGGGCCGTGTCACAATTGAGACCGGCTGTGTTGTCCCACCAAAAATGTTAAAAGATGTATTTGTCTATCCTTGTTATGATTATTTGATTGCATTTATTGTTTGAATATGAATTGATGAATGATGTAGGTTTATGTGTCTCTAAATGATAACTTAGCCAAAATTATGATAGGGTAAAATATATTAATGATCGTGATGGAATTTATGCTTGAAGAGGATGACCCCTAACTATTGTTATTGAATTGCGTTCCTTAGGAAACTATTGTTATCGCGTTCCTCCTACAAGGAACTATTGTGTTCCTTCGGGAACTATTTAATTATTATGGAGACTTGGTTCAGAGAGACCCCATGGCCTAACTAGCTATATTGGTACCAGAGACAATCTAATCTTCTTTGCATTGATTGTTAATGGTTGTTTCATCTAAGACAAGATAAATATATAATGTTAAATTGATGATGACTTGAGTATATTGAAAAGAAAAGATATGGACTTCACCAGAGAATGTGTAAATTGCTACTACTGCCATCCATTGGATATTAATATTGAAAGGTAAAGCTAAAGACCAAAGGTAAAGAATAGTCCTATTGATATATTGGAAATTGCTAAAGTCTATTGTCTACTAATATTTCTTTTACATATTGATTATCTTACTTATGATTTTTACATACTGAGTGTCAAAACTCACGGGAGGTTCATCTCCCCTACAAATTCAATTTTATCGGCAAATAGGTTCAAATTGATGGTGATGACACAACGACAACGTGATTGTAATATCCTAAATAATGACCTCTTAAGTAATTAACATAATTAAGAAATTAAAATTGAGTTAATTAGTCTAGTTAGAATCAAACTTAAGTTAATTATAGTATCTTATAGTCATTATCTTAATTAAGAGTTAAATTGAGTTAATTTCTCTTTAAGTAATCTAAGGTAAAAGGATTTACTTATATTGTTAAATTTGTATTAATGATTAGTTGAATTAATCAAGAACTAAGTAGGCTTAAGGTAACTAATTTAATTAGTTGTAAGCTAATTCATATAACTAAATAATTAATATATATGAGAATTTCCTCTCACCTAACTGACCTATATATGTGAACTATCATTATTTGTGCTTTCTTTGCTAATTGCAAGTCAATTGATTAACCAATCACATTCTTTGCCTTAGCTCCTCTCTTATCCACATTAACCGACTTATAGATTGCTTCATATATATCACCATGGAAAAAAACATGTTGAGGAAGGGAGGAGTTGCTTCTAATCTTGGAGCTAAGGTGAAGAAAAAGAGGATTAACTAAGAGTAATTAGCTAAATTCAAGGTATGTATGGGTGGATCCATTTGTTTTCTTTTTGTGGTTGTGATGATTTAAACTTCTGATTATGAATATTAAAGATGATTAATTAACTTATTTGGATTTGTAAGGAATTAAATTAAATAGTTCATGGTGTGAAATTAAATTGGAAAACTCATTTCTTTTAGTGTGATTTAGGAGTTGAATGTGCACCTCATCAATAATATGCTTTATAATGGTTCAAAATTTATGAAACTTCTTTGGAATGATACCTTAGAAGTCTAGTTTGTAGAGAAGAAATACTTGTCTAAAAGTGAAATGTATTTAGAGAATTATGGATTAATTAGTGAGCATGGGTCTCGTTAGCAGAGATAAAAAGGAAGGCCTAATTGAAAATCAAACTATAAATTGTATACTTGATCATAAAATTTGAAATTATGAATTATGAATGAATTATGCATCTTTGTTGTGATTTTCACTTTGTTTATCAAATGTTTCAAGGGATTGATATTACGAAAATATTATCTATTTGATTTATTGTGATTATTGAATCTTGATGCATATTTATGATCATTTGTGCTTAATATGTTTTAAATGTGAATTTTGGATTTCAGTGTGCTATGTGACCTTAAGTGTTTCAATGAAACTAATAAAGTGAAAGATTATGTGGCACAAAAATGGTAGAAATGAATCTAAGTGCCACACAAAATAATTTGTGGGGGCCACCTCTAGAATTAATCTACCTGAATTCCTAATTAATGGTATCATTGTGTGGCTCAATTGAGCAAGCCCTATGGGGTAATGGTCCAAAGAGTGACCTATGGTGCACCAATATGTGATACGATACCAGTCGAATTGAAACTAAGTGCCACATGAAATAATCTGTGGAGGGCACCTGTAGAATTCATCTATCAGGATTCCTAATTAATGGAATCATTGTGTGTGGCTCAATTGAGCAAGCCCTTCAGGGTAATGGTCCAAAGAGAGACCTATGGTGTACCGATATGTGCGGAATGAATATCATAAGTAAAGATAATAATTGAAACAAAAATCTGTGAACATGTCATATGATTTACATATGAGATCTTATTAATTTCCATAAAGGCAAGTTGTGAATTATGGATTTGTGCATGGATCAGATATTCTGCATATATGGATGTTGCATTATGTTTTATATGAATAATCTTTATGTAGATTTACTGATATGTGATGTGATAACCGCAATGCCAGCGGTGAATATGATAAGAAAGATAATAAATGAAAAGAAAAGGAAAGATGTAAATGTGAGATATGATGTTGTATGTTTTGATTATGAATTTTATGTGTTTCCTAAAAGGGAAACTGTGAATTATGAATTTATATGTGTATGGATTGATCATGTTTAAAACTGTATATTATGTTCTTGTATAGATAATATTTTAACGTGCAATTGACATTTGGGAATTTAAAATTCCATTATACGCATTTAATTTTTATTTATTGGCCCTACATACGAGCCTTTGCTCACGGGAGAAATACTCTTTTTCCCCTGTACTTGGATCCTGCAGGTTAAGAGGTAAACGGTGGTGGTTGATGCTCATGACACCATTTTACATATGGAACGAGTCCTGCGTAAATAAATCCACAGGTGCGGCAGCCATCCAGGACTCGAGGAGTCGAGTTGGACCGCAGGTGTCAGGAGCTGACACGAGGCCAAGTCGATCGATCGTGGGGTGCAGTGGGCGACCGAAGGATCTTGGTCTTCAGTTCCTGGGAGAGTGGCCGTCCGGGAGGCTGTAGTGAAGACAGCGGACGACCAGGGGAAGCTGAAGAGGGAAGTGCATGTCCAGGATGGTCGAACGTAGGTGCCACGGGCGACCATGGATACTAAGGGATCTTCAAAGCCAGGAGTGGGCGCCCGGGATGCTGTGGAGGAAACATCGGACGTCCAACGCGTTTGAAGATACAGGAACGGCAGTGTCAAGCGGTCGGTCACAGGAGATGGGGGACGACCAGGAAGCTTGTCAGGAGTCTTCAAGGCAGGTGGTGTCCAGGAGGCTGCGGAGTTCAGCGGGCGACCAGGGTTGTCGAGGGTGGTCCAGGATGTCAAGCAGTCGGCCACAAGAGGTGGCGGACGACCAGGAGGCTTGGCGGACATCTTGCGAGACATGGTGCCCAGGATGCNGTTTGTTCTCTTTACTCTCTTCTCTATTTGTTCATATTCGTATATGTTTGCTTCCGCTAAACAAAACTAAGAGATTTAAGTAAAGAAAGTAAAAGTTTTTAATACACCAATTCACCTCCCCCTCTTGGTGCCATCCCAGATCCTATAGCTACAATTGTTTGGTGGGACTTTCTTCTGCTATTTCTTCTCCTTCGCTGCTTGCGGCTTCACTAGTTTCACTTGCTTTTTCGCAGCAGGGGTTGGAGAGGAGGTTGACGTAGATCTTGTGGGTGGTTGTGCTTGGGTGGTCATTGTCAACTCAGGATTCGTTGAAGGAGGGTGCCGCTTCTCTAGACTTAAGGCCTTGGCCTTAGCTGTAGTTACCTCGGTCGCCTTCTTCGCAAGTAGCTGCTTTCCGGTGGCCGGTTGTCCAGGTGACATTGGAGGCGCTGTTGGCGTCTCTTGGATGGTCGGTGTCGAATCAGAGACACATGGCACGGGGGTGGTAAAAGCTTCAGTATCGGTTGACATAGATGGGGGTTGTTGTCCTCGTCTTCGTCATTTTCTTTGGTGAGGTAGTCAGAGGGATCATCTTCAATGGTTTCACCTCGAGAATGAGCGGAGGTTTTCCCGACGGCTTCAGTATTGTAGGGGATGGTTGCTCGATGTTGACCTCGAGGGGTTCAACAACTAACATTCCATGCTTCTTTTTCGGTTTGGGTCTCCACGTCTTCTTGATTGCCTGTCCTCTCATTGGCACCATTATCGGCATGTGGTCGCTTCTTTCAAGGGTGTAACAAGGTGATGAAAATTTAGGGCACAACTGATGGGAGGTAATCATGGCAAAAGTGGTGTATGGAGAGCGAAACTCTTGAGGCAGTTTCCTTTAATGATAAGAGGGATTACGAGTGACAGGAAAATTAGAATTTCCTACTCATCATCAAGATATTTTCCAATTAAGTCACATCTTTGCATCGTTTGACTCACAACTCCGTATCTAAGATTACCTGAAATCCAAAACAATAAAGAAAAACGAAAGTCTGTTAGACAGTTAGCTGGGTTGCCTCCTAGTAAGCGTTATTGTTTATTGATTCGACTAGAACGTGCTTTTGTTCTAAAGTGTTTGTCCATCATCTGAGCTTAAGTCGACTGATACTGCTCTCAGAACATGTACCCCTGGTTAATATAGTTTCAAACATTGCGATTCACCTTGAAAATATGTCCCTTTTTAGATAGTAATTCTACTACTCCATGGTCGATCACTTTATAGACGATGAATGGGCATGTCCACCATGACTTGCTTGGGAAAAGTCTGAGTCTTGAATTGATGAGAAGGACTTGGTTCTCGACCTCAAATGACTTGATGGAAATTTTTGTTTGTCATGCCAAGCATTTGTCCTCTCCTTGTAAATCTTGATGTATTCATAAGCTCGTAGCAATAATTCTTCGAGCTCAGCAAGAAGTAGATTCCGATTATCTCTGGTCATTGCCATGTCTAAATTCAACATTTTAACTGCCCAAAATGTCTTATATTCTAATTCAACTGACAAGTGACATGTTTTCCTATATACGAGCTGGTAAGATGTGATCCGGAAGTGTATTTTATAGGTTGTTCTACCAACCCATAAAGCTCCATCCAATTATGATGCCCAATTCTTGTTGGACTTCGAAATGATGTTCTCCAATATTCCTTGATTTGCCTATTCAAGACTTCGACTTGGCCGCTTGTCTTGGGGTGTAAGTTGTAAAAAATTATGGTGAATCCCATATTTCTTCAAAGTGTTCTCAAATTGCTTCTTTGCGAAGTGTTTTTCTCCATCACTAATGAGAGTTTTGGAAATTCCGAATCATGGAAATATGACCTTGCCAAAGAGCTTCCTAATTGAGGTTGAATCACAGTTTATAGTCGGGACTGCTTATATCCATTTGACACGTAATCAACAACCACTAGTATGTATTTGAATCTATTAGACGTCAGAGAAAGGTCCCATGTAGACAATTCCCCAAACATCAAAGAGCTCAACTTCAAGTATTTCATTTTGTGGCATCTCGTTCCTGGTAGAAATATTTTCTGTTCTCTGACAACTATCACAACTTCGCGCATAAGCATTCACATCTCTGAAGATGGTTGGCCAGTAGTAGTCAACTTGGAATATCTTAGTGGTTCTTCTCTGGATTCCTCCACCTCCATATGTTGAGTTGTGACATTTTTCTATAATCATGTCAATTTTAGTTTAGGGCACGCATCTCTTGAATTGTCCATTAGAACATCTTTTGAATAGCATTGGGTCGTCCCAACAATAATGCTTCAATTCTTTGAATAACTTTCTCTTTCCTTGTCTAGATCTCCTTGTTGGAAGGTATCCAATAGCTAGGAAATTGGTGGATTGTTGATATATCATGGTGGATTGTTGTTGATGGTGGTGAAGAGGAAATCATCAGGAAAATCTTCGTTGATGGGTAGAGAGTGGTCTTCCAGCGGCTCCGACAACCTCGATAAACAATTAGCTACTACATTTTCAACTCCCTTCTTGTCTCAGATTTCTAAATCGAATCCCTGAAATAATAAGATCCATCTTATTACTTGAGGCTTTGGGTCCTTCTTTTGCATCAAATGTGTCACGACCATGTGGTCTGTGTACACCATTACTTTGGATCCCACAAGATATGGTATGAACTTGTCAATTGCATACACTATGGTCAACATCTCCTTCTCTGTAGTTGTGTAATTTTGTTGAGTTGAGTCTAATGTCCTATTGGCATAGTAGATCATAGTGGTGCATTTATTTCTATTTTGGCCCACCACAGTTCCAACTGCATGATCATTAGTATCACACATTATCTCAAAGAGAAGATTCTAGTCAGGTGCTTGTAAAATGGGGGCCGAGATAAGTGCAATTTTTATCTTATCGAAAGCATGCATGTAGTGATTGTCGAAGTTGAACTCTACTTCTTTGTGTAACGGTCTGTCATGGGTTTAGCAATTTTTGAAAAGTTTCTTATAAATCTCCGGTAAAAACCGGCGTGACCAAGGAAGCTTCTAACTCCTTTCATGTTCACCGACGGTGGTAGCTTCTCGATCACCTCTACTTTTGCTTTGTTAATTTCAATCTTTTTTTCTCGAGATGATGTGTCCTAGGACCATCCCTTAGGTCACCATGAAATGGCATTTCTCCAAATTCAGCATTAGGTTGACTTCTTCAAACCTCTGCAGTACTTTCTTTAGGTTGCCTAAGCAGTTTTCAAAGAAGGATCCATATATCGAGAAGTCATCCAAAAATACTTCCATTATATCCTCAATGAAATCAAAAAATTGGACATCATACAAGCAAGTTGTTGGTGCATTGCACAAACCGAAGGGCATGCGTCGATATACAAATATTATATACAAGCAAGTAAATGTGGTTTACTCTTGATATGCAGGGTACATAGGTATTTGCAAAAATCTTGAATACCCATCCAAATAACAGAAATACTTGTGCTTGGCTAGTCATTCCAGCATTTAATCTATGAATGGCAATGGGAAGTGATCTTTCCTTGTTGACTTGTTCAATTTCCTATAGTCGACACCCATTTTACATCTTGTAGTGACTCAACCAGGTATCATTTATCCCTTTTCGTTCTCAATAACAATTGTTCCTCCTTTCTTGAACTACTTGAAAAATTGTATTGACTCACATACTATCAGAAATAGGAGATATTAATCCAACATTGAGCAATTTCAACACTTCTTTCTTAACTACCTCCTTGAGATTCGGGTTGAGTCTCCTCTGTCCTTCTCTGGTTGGCTTGTAGTCTCTTCAAGTGGGATTTTGTGCATATAAAGTGATGAACTGATGCTTTTGATGCCATCTATTGAGTACCCGATAGCATTCTTATGTGCCTTTACTACCTTCGGTAGCTGATCAAGTTGACTTCCAGAGAGGGTTGAGCTGACAATGATGGGATAGGTAGAATTCGATCTAAGAAACTCGTATTTCAATGTAGGTGGAAGGGGCTTCAACTCAACTTGTGGTGTTGGTTGAGTTCAAAATCAGATGATAAAGCTGGTTCTCTATCTGATTGAGCCTTTAGGGTTGTGACATTCGATTTTGATGGCTATGACTGATAACTAATTTCACAGCCCCTATCTTGCTGCTCGACTTATGTTAGTAAATTCTAATCTAATTGGACTACCAATGGTTGATGGTTTTCATAATCATCTAGAGTTTAGTCAGACTCTTGTACATGTGTCACAACTGAAATCTCTTTTACAAGTTCTCCAATAAAGTCATAATCCTTACAAATAACTTCTCTTGTTGGCTTCTTCATAATTTTTGACGTATTAAACTCTATTGCGTCTTCACCAATCTGAAATGATAATTTTTCATTCTTCACATCAATAACAGAACCAACAGTGCAAAGAAAGATATTCCAAGTATTAAAAGAGCGTAGAGTCTTCCTCCATATCCAAAATAACAAAGTCCACCGAGATGAAGAACTTTACAACCCTGATTAGCACATCTATGATTGCCCTTGTATGAAAAGAAGAGATGATTTATGTTTTGTGTGCTTCTCAAAAGGAGGCTTAAGTGCAAAATTTCCCAAAGGCATTGACTTGATCAAATTGGTTCTCCTATTGCTGAATCAATAGGTTGCATGATTCTATGGTGTGACCAAGGTTTCCACATATTTCACACTTGGCTTGGGGGACTTGCACCATGTTAACTTGGAAAATTAGATTAAGTTTTCTCATAGCCTTTTGTATTTCCTCTTCAACTTTGGATGAGAGAGACCCCACTTCAGTTGGCTTCTTCTTCATGGGCTTCCTGGATCTCTCATATATGAGGTAATGGTGGATCTTTGTCAACTTGTCAATTATTCTATAGGCTTCATCTATGTTGGTAGTAGCAAAAACTCCACATGTATTATCCAAGGCAATTAAGGTTGGATAATTCAATCCTAAAAAGAAATGATCCAATAACTGCCATCTTTTCCATGGTGAGGGTAGGATGCAATTAGGCTTTGGAGTCTCTGTTATGCCTTATACAGATCTCTATATTCAATTGGCTGAAATTGTAGATCTCATCTCGGATATGAGCTATTTCGTTTGGAGGAAAGAACTTTGCTAGAAAGTTTTGTACCAATGTATCTCAATCCATTATCTCCTCGGGTTTTAGAGTTTTCCACCATAGCTTTACCTTCCTTCCCAATGAGAAAGGAAACAGCCTCATGTATATAGCCTCAGCAGTAATGTTGATGTTGTTAAACTATAGGGTACCACATATCTCCTTGAAATTATCTAAGAGCTAAGTTGGATCTTCAGTAGATTCCCCCTCCAAATTGGTCCTACTCAATCATAATCACTAGGGCAGGCTGCAATTGGAAGTTCACATTAACCATAGGTGGAATCCTTAGAGCTCTAGCTCTATCGGCCATAGGGGAGTAAATGTCCTTCAAGCATTTAGGCTCTTGTGGTGCAGGTTTACCTTTCATGTTTGCTTGATCTTCTCAAGTACCAGAGGTTCCTGGTGAGTCTAAACTAATCTAAATAACATGATCCTCAACTTTTTGTGCTTCTATTTTATACTCTAGCTATAGAATGGCAGAATGCTGGTGTTTCAAATTCAGAATCTAAGTTGATTGCTATTGAAACTTCCATCAATATGTCCTTGGGCCTTTGCTCCAATGTCGGCTCTCCCTTTGCTCCAGTGTTGGCTCTCCCTTCTCCTATCATGGTCACCCCTAAGAAATTAAAGGAGAATTAATGCCAAATATACAATTATTTGCATTGTCCCTTGGCCAATTAATTATAGATTTTGTTTTATCTCCTATCACTATTTATAGATTGTTAAGGATGAAATCATTCTTTTGTTATTCTTTGTCAAATGTTACATTTTAATTATAAAATCTGATTTGTTTTCGTAGTTATGTGTATTTTAATTCCATGACCTTCTAATACTTGGAGCTAACCCGGTTCCTAAGGGTTATACCCAACGGCTATCTTTCCAAATGATTTAACTATTAGGATTCTTGACAAAGGTCTTTATTGGTGTGATCATGTCTATCTTTAGAACTGATCTAATAATCAAGATTCTTCATACAATAATGATCTTTACTGATGTGATAGATATTGAAATTGACATTTCACCCTTCCAAGATTGTTGAGCAGCTCAAAAAATTGCAAAGAAAGGGTCTGTCTAGACGAGGCCTTTTTCGGGCTTCCATTCTGCATCACACGCATAATAATTTCCTTGGTCACATATGGCATGGTTTTACCTGATATATTTCAGCTTGCAAATTTGTGATGAAGTATTTATTTCATTTGATCATCGATCATTTGTGATTCAAACTAATGAGTATCT
Source organism: Pontederia paniculata (assembly GCA_001647135.1). Classification (NCBI taxonomy): domain Eukaryota; kingdom Viridiplantae; phylum Streptophyta; class Magnoliopsida; order Commelinales; family Pontederiaceae; genus Pontederia; species Pontederia paniculata. Next base: position 52,229 of record LTAE01001054.1, on the reverse strand, counting down.
CGGTCCTCCTTATACGTACGACTTGTCTCTAAAGATCTAATGTGGATTAGCCAAGCATAGCCCGGTTAAGAAATAACTGGCCAACAACCATGTTCCCCACTCACACAAATTCAATTCCCGAATCATTCAAGATGATGCTGATATCATGCATCCAATTGTATCAGCATTTATATGTAAGTAAAAAAAAGGAAAAAAATGTGTCAATGATGGGAAGAATTATATTTGAATCAGAGACTACACACTTCAATCTATCTTTCTCCAACAGTTCCTCGAAACTTCCAAGTGATAAAAAAAATTCGTCAGAATGCAGGTACCCGTCAATGTATGTGGCCATAGAACTTGCTTTTGCAGGTAAATGAGATAATTGAGTGTTGGGCATATTTCTGAGATAGGAAGTACCTATTAATTTAAGCACGGCTTCGAAGAATCAAATTTCATGAACTATCATTCTCTAATCTTTTGGCTTGTGTGATTGTGAAGGAAAATAGGAATGGTGATTTGTGCAGTTCTCAACCACATTTACGGGCCATCCTCATCCCTGCCCATTTAGTCCTTCATTTTTTTCTTTCTCGTTGTTCAATTAACTTTGAGATATGTATAGCATGGCTATGTGACTTCCTTATGTTCACTCAAAAAGAACTAAAGATCTAGGGAGCTTCCGCATCTGCAACTCCCACAAGTGTGAAATTAATGCAATTAAGGATTTTTTTATATTGTTGATGGAATTAGCAATGAGATGGGTGTTGTAACGCCCCCAAAAGACGCACATGGGGCCGCTCACACGGATCTTCGTCGGCACATGGAACTTTAAACATATTATGGACCTACTAAGCATTAATACAAATTAAGCAAGTCCAAAACAACATAATAGACATAATTAAATTGTAGAGGAAAATATATCATATCTAAACACATGACAGCTATCTCTCCACATAAGAGCATAATCTAATACCATCACTTTAAAGGCTCATAACATCCTTGAGTCTTAGTCTCATTGGACTTGTAACATAAGAAGATAATTTCATTAGGCATACCAACTAATGATTTAAATAAGATATATAAGACTTAGACATAACCATATGCATGCTAAGCCGCCATGAGCAAATCACTGCAAACTCCATCATTCATCAGCACCTACAAGGATCGAGAAGCAGAGTGATGTGTGCACATCTAGTGTTCAATCAAAATCAGATTCATGTAAAGATATGCAAATACAATTTTCATAGTGTATATGTTGAGTAGTGATAAACAAAATACTATCAATTTTAAACCTAAGACAACACAACAACGTTGCAGTACTTCAAGTATCAAATCCATAGGAAAGCTAAAGCAATTATAGAGATCAAATCACCCTAATATAATATAGCAACTAATCCTAAAGAGAATAATAGAAATGGAATAAAAAGATAAAATATCAACTAGCTAATATTTATATTTTCAGTAGATTTTAGAAATGAAACAAGTAACATAGGAAGAATCAGGAATGCAATGATATAAGAAACTCTGAAGTTAGTATGCTTCGAGATGTTGGATTGGGTCATCATTATCATGTAGGATTTATATACTATATTGAATCTCGGTGAAGAGAGGAATCGTGAATTCCTTTTGAAGGACCTCAATCACTATCTCCTAATTAGTCATCATTGAGGAGTGAGAGGGAGATTTGGAATCTACCTAAGATGGACCTAATAGCTACCCCGGGTTAAGGCCCTCAAGACATACGACCCATACATCACAAGTCTGCAGAATTGGTGATGGGGTTACTATCTGATCATGTGTAAGCATGATGGGTGCTAATAAGGCAGAAAATATCACTTGCAAGTCAATAGTCGTATCAAGTAATAGTTCATCGATCCCACGAGGACTAATATTAACTCTATCTATCTATTCCCACCAACTAATAGGAGATGACAAGGGTTTTTAGGAAAAATAATTTTTGAAAAGAAAAAGAAAAAGGAAAGAAAGATTTGATGACAACAACTTTAGGATTAGGATGAAATAAGATAACATCAAGAGAAATTCAGTTTTACCACTAGATTAATCAAGTTTGGTTCAAAACAAACTCCTAAGTGGATTAGGATACACCTACAATATGATGTCCTCTCAAGATGCACCAACTATCTTAATCCAGATAGACATGACTTTTCCTCTTCAGGATTTTAATATTAGCTTTTGGAAATTAAGAAGCATTTATATGTATCGCTTACACTATGGATCGTTGATCTCCAAGATGTCAATCTCACATACCACATAGCTAAATATTCATCTCCATGTTGCTATTCAGATGTGACATGGAATGCTTCGAATTTAAACTTGAAAAATCAATTTTAGAGTTTCAAAGAGAATTAAGAACTCGTTATTCTACTCCAAGATGCTAGCAAGAATTCAAAATCTCAAAGAAATCATAAAAAGCATTAAACACAGTATTCCTGTGCATTGGATATTTGACAAACTAAATCAATAAAATAAAGAGTTGAATGTGCTTCTCTTACAGTAAAACTTTACTTCATAAAAATAAACTAAGAAATTAAAGAGAGTTCATCCTTTAGAATTAAGAGAAAAAAATAATTAAGGAGCAAAAATACTAAATGATTTTCTCCTTTGAAATATTCTATAGCAAATTCTTTTTCTCCAAAGTCGAGCTTCAAGTTGAGACTTTTTGCACAAAATTTAGGTCTATTGCAATGATCCTAGCTAGTTGCATCCCTCAAAATGAGGTTTGGGGTGTATTTATAGGTTTTCAGCTGATAGGAATAGTCCTTTGATGTGGAAACTCAGCTTACAGTAGATAGGCTTGAATTCACGATCAAAATCTTCAAAAGATAATTCAAAATGGCTTAAAATTATTTTTCTACTTTTTTCGAGAATTGTCACGGTCGTGACAGGGATGTCACAGTCATGACTGAAGCCAAAACATATTTTCCAAATTGTCACGGCCCATGACAGACTTGTTACGGCCGTGACCAACACTTGAAACTGCATCTAGGGCATGTCACGATCGTGACTGGGGCTAAAAACTACATTTAGGCATTGTCATGGCCATGACATTCATCTAGTATCTCCTCCTGTCACTGACCTTTAGTTATGGGCGTGAAAAAGAGGGAAAAATAATTTTTTTGGTTGGGTTATTCTGTCACGGCCGTGATATTCTATCACGGCTATGATTGAATGCATTAGAAGATGTCCCCCTATTGAAATTGTGATTCCAAGCTCGTTTTAACTCTGAATTGGGTGCCATTTTTTTTCAATGTCTTCACATCTTCGTTCTCTTGCCTCCTAGATAATAAAATTTAATAAATTGGTAGTTTTCTATTTTGAAATAAATAAATGCAAAAGAGTACATAAAATGATGCATGTGATGTAGAAATGAGTGGAATTTGAATCAAATATACTATGAAAAACATGACTAATTTAGCATGCATCAAACTCTCCCAAGCTTAAAATCGTGTTTGTCCTCAAGAAAAATTCTAGAGAAATTCTCAAGATTATTCCATCAGAACATGTGTCTTAGAGACCAATACTTTCTTTGCACCATCTCTCTCATGATCCTCGTTAGCAATGCAGTTTCATCCATCATCCTGTTTCATAGAGTTTTTGATCCATAAACAATTTAGACAATATCTATCACAACATGTTGATAGAGTCTATCAGACTACATCATTAATGTTAAAGGCAAATGTATCTCTCGAGCTTATACTTTTAAACAATAAGATCACTCATTGCAATTTTATGAGTTCTAACTTTCAATCATGATTGCACAAGGAAGTCCATGTAGTGAGCTTTCAGCCGATGGATCCCAGAACAAGAAATCTTAGTCATCAAGATTTAAGAGTCCCCTACGAGTTTATTGCTCGAACATTCCCAAATTCTGAATGAAAGGTCGAACTAGGTAGTTGAGTTAGCACTTAGGCGCTTCTCCAATTTGCACAAGGTGGTCCTTGAAGCTAGCTTTCGGTCGATGAATCCCATACTAGACGATATTAGGTCATCAGGATTTAAGCCCTATGGCTTTACGTATCCGGATTCATCCAAGTTCTGGATAACACATAAATATTACCTTAACCCCTTATTTATTATAAAGTTTTTTTGCACTTTTATTTTTTTTATAATTTTGCATATATAATTTTTTTTCAACTTTTCTATTTTTTCAAATTTTTTTTATAAGCTCAAAGATACTTAAACATTAAAAAAAAGATGTAATAATCTAGGCTCAAATATGATAAAGCTGAAAAAGAATTATAATCTAAGGAATCATAGTGCTATTCCACAAGATTCACAAATCCAACACATATGCTTGCAATTTACATTTGAAAGAAAACCACTTGAATTTCATTGATTATACAAGACAACTCTAGAATATATACTAAAGTAAAGTAAGAACTTAAGAAAGGGTTAATAGATAGCATTTTTGAGACATTTGAATTTTTTTTCAAACTAAACATGAATGCATATAGTGGTGACATAATGAAACATAAACATGACACATGGATGCATACAATGAGACACAATGAAACACAAACAAGATATGCAACATATTAAATAAATGAAATGCATGAAATGCAAACTCCCTCAAGCTTAGGTCAAATATTGTCCTCAGTATTTGATGCGTTCTAAATACACTAGCAAGCACACTAGTCGTTCAAGTAATATAATGATTAAGAGTAAGGATGTCGAACCCACGAGGACTAATGTAACCTAGCCTTATATAATTCCAAAAGTGATAGAAAATATTAATTCCAGTTCTGATTCAGAAAACAAAAGATTAGAAAAGATAAAATGTCAGATAAGAGGTCAGATGAGATCAATTCAAGTTGGATGATTTAGGAATCTCTCACCACTAAATCAGATTTCAGATTGAACAGAGTTGTTTCTAATGATGGACTAAGAATTGTCTAAATTATGATCCTCTAAACAGACGCAATCAACTATCTCAACTTCAGATTAACGTGGATGTTCAAACGAATCCACCCTAAATCAATCTAAACTTAAGATGCTTTAACATTGCAGTTCTTAAACTGTTGACCGCTTAAGCAAGTCCAATCAACAGGCCACACAATCTAGAATCTCCTGCGAGTAATCTAGATTATGACATGAATTGCTATGACTTAGAATTCAATGATCAATCCCTTCTAATGCTCAGACCAATGAAATCAATTACATTAAACAGTCAATAATCAAACTTCATGATCATCACAGAGACGAGAAAGCATTAAAAACAACAATCATGTTCTAAAAGGAACAAATCACTAAAATTCAATCTCAAATAGGGTTCAAAAAGAAAATAAATCAAACTCTAGATATATGCAAAAGATCTTCAAGTCTTGCTCTTCTTTTGCCTCCAAAAGATCAGAAATTTGCTCAAGGCTCCGAATAGATCTATCTGGCTTCTTCTCTTCATAAATTCGTCTCTTCTCTGTATATTAATCTGAATATCTATCTATGTATATATGATCTATCTTCTGGTTCTCCATGTTATTTATAGCCCACAAGGTGTTTCTAGAGTTTCCATTGAGTTTGAGAAAGTTTGGAAACCTATCAATCCAAAGATATGAAAATCTCTACTTGAATTCGTAACAATCTTTGTCGTTGAGAGTTCTTCCTTTAAAACTCCTTCAAATATGATAAATAATATTTCCTTTTGATCCCCAAAGAGTTTGGATAGGTTTAGAAATATTTTCCCATCGAAATTCCTCCAAAAGATTCGAGTTTGAGCGAAAATGAACGAAATTGCGCATGTTATGGGCTATAACAAGGTTATCACGGCCCGTGATGAAACGTTGTGACCCGTGAAACACCATATCACGGCCCGTGATGAACTGTAACGACCCGTAACTCGGGATATCTACATTTTCCATGACTTACGGCCGTAACATCATGTAACGACCCGTAATACCTGGGAATTTTGAATTGGAGCTTCGACAAGGGTCGTAATTTGGAAGTTGTAGTCGTGACCTTCTTCATAACGGCCCATAATACATTATAACGGCCTGTAACACCTGAGTTGAAATCGCACTGGCTGCATAGGTCGTGATGCTGCATAACGCTTTGTGACGGCTGAACTGCTGCTTCATCACCTTCATCACGACTGTAATGACTTGTCACGGTCCGTGATGAGCACTGGAAATTAATTTCCTCTCGATAAATGCGCACATTTGTGAGTTGATTCTAATTAGCCTCTTCAATTGATTTCCTACAAAATAGTCACCAACAAGAGTAGAATCATGACTCGAAATAATATGAACAAATAAAGAATAAAATAGATGCATGCAATACCAAAATGACTCAAAATTATGCATAATGTAGGTACTAAAATATGTTATAAAATGCATGCATCAATATTTATGTTTATGATACGTTGATGAATAAACAAGAAAAATATGCGAACTAAAAGAAAAAAATACAACCTGACTAGTCCTAAACGTGGTGGCGGCAAAGAATCCTCCATAGTGACCCTACTGGTGTGATAATCTTGCATGCGCTGAATCATGTTGTCGGTGTTGTCCTAGCACACATGTATCTTCAGTATCATCTCTAACAACTGCTCTACTTTTATCGCCTTTAAGGAGGTCTGAATGTCTGAAAGATCAAGCTATGCAGTGTAGGAGGGAATGTCAGTAGTAGGCTCGTTGGGCTGCTCAAGAAGCCCCATTCTCGGATGACTTTGGACTCAACAACTTTCACTAAATAGACTCAAACTCGACTACAAATCATTGTCAGTAAAACTAAGACTAAGAAGAATGATATAAAAGATTTGAAACAATCTCACCATGAATGTGATTGTGGAGGCCTGGTGGAATATCAATAATAGTGCAAAAATATACACCCTTCTATCTCCCACCTTTCGCCATCAAATAATCCTAATCGACTCAACTAATCTTTATTCAATTATACATTGACATTATGGGTTAGAAGATTGTTGACTTTCTTTGTTTGTAGGTGGGCTTTTGCGTTGTCATAGCATTGATGTTGATGGTGTTCTCCTCTTCTTTGGCGGTAGTTGATAGGGACATCTGAAGCATAGACTGAGACTGAAACAGATTGAGACATAGACTGAAACATTGATGTTGTATTGATAGGGACATCTGAAGGAGAGCTCTTCCTTCTAACTCGTCAATCTTCAATTATGTACTCATTTCTCTCCTTAATTCGTCATTGAGTAGTCCATGTCCTTTTTTGATCGTTTCTTGTTGGTTGCCATCTCCTTTAACAGGGATTCACACCAATTGTTGATTTCTCTGCATTGTTGCCTTTATGACATTCAACATTTTGAGAAGTCAATTGTGCAAGTTGCTTCTCGAATGCTTGGAGCTTTGTTTCCATGGCTTCAAATTTGATTTGAACATCGGATAGTTGGAGCAAGAGATGACACATCATCAACTTTGGGTTGACTTCTCAATTGTGTCAGTTGTGCGTCCAAATTGGTGATGAGTTTGTCTTGCATGAGGAGTCTTTTTTTTCAGTTGATGTGATCGATTGACCAATCATGTCCTCAATATTGACCTTTGGCTCAGTTGATTATTTAGTTTTGGACAATGAGGTGGAGTATGCTATTGGTATCATTGTTGCTCGGAGAGGTTTATCAGCAGCCCACCCATCATATGTGTGAGTAAGACTAATGGGTCCATCAAAGAGTCTTCTTGAGACATTATGCTTGTGTTTTTATTTTGCATCGCCTCTTCTTGCTTAATAGACTTCCCTTTATCTTCTATCTTTGGCATTGATTGTTGGTTCAGTTATTGTTGCTTCTTTGCCCTTGAAGAAAAGATAGCGTTGAACATGTAGTGTGCAAAAGATGTTTCCTAAAAAATTCACAACACTAGAAGAAACGTGAAACCAAATGAAAAAAAACTCAAAGTAGCTAATGAAATTAGAATAGACAGTTAATTCATTAATCCATGGCAACGGCCCAAAAATTTGATACATGCTAATAAAGCAGAAAATATCGCTAGCAAGACACTAGTCGTATCAAGTAATAGTTCAACGGTGAGTTAAGTATCAATCCCATGAGGACTAATATTAACTCTATCTATTTATTCCCACCAACTAATAGGAGATGACAAGAGAATTTAAGAAAAATAATTTTTGAAAAGAAAATCAAAAGAAAGATTTGATGACAATAGCTTTAAAATTAGGATGAGATAAGATAAAATCAAGAGAAATTCAATTTCACCACCAAATTAATCAAATTTAGTTCGAAACAAACTCCTAAGTGGATTAGGATCTACCTATAGTATGATGTCCTCTCCAGGATGCACCAACTATCTTAACCCAGATAAACACGATTGTTTCTCTTCAGGATGCCAATCTTATCTTTTGGAAATTAAGATACATTTATATGTATCTCCTACCCTATGGATTGTTCCTCTGCAGAATGCTTATCTCACAGACCAAACACCTATTATTTCTCTCCAGGATGCTATTTAGATATGACATGGAATGCTTCAAATTTAAATTTTAAAAATAAATTCTAGAGTTTCAAAGAGAATTGATAACTCGCTATTCTTATCTAAGATGCTAGCAAGGATTCAAAATATCAAAGAAATCATAAAAACATTAAACACAACATTCATGTGCATAGGATATTTGAAGAACTAAAAAAAAACAAGAGTTGAATGTGCTTCTCTGACAGTAAAAATTTACTCCGCAAAAATAAACTAAGAAATTACAGGAAGTTTATCCTTTAAATAAAGAGAAAGAAAAACATTTAAGGAGCAAAAACATCTAGATGATTTTCTCTTTTGAAATCTTCTGCAGCAAATTCTTTTTCTCCAAGGTCAGGCTTCAAGTTGAGAACCTTTGCACAAAATTTAGGCTTGTTGCATATGATCTTGGCTAGTTCCGTCCTTCAAAATGAGGCTTTGATGGTGTCTTTATAGATTTTCAGCAGATAGGAAGAGTCCTTTGATGTGAACATTTGATTTACAGCAGATAGGCTTGAATCCGTGATCAAAGTCTCCAAAAGATAACTCAAAATGGCTTCAAAATTTAATTTTTTACTTTTTTTTCCAAGAATTGTCACGGTCCCTAGTAGTGATCTTCGAAGATCTCGCAGGAGAAGATCGGAGCGGGGACGTAGGCCAAGAGTTCAGCCGAACCTCGATAACAAACTTGATGTTTGTGTGTTGTCTATTTTCTCTCTACTATTTTCTCTGTTTGTGTTTATATTTGCATATGTATGCTTCTGCTGTCATAATACATCTAGATTAAGAAAAGAGTAAAAAAATTTAATACACCAATTCACCCCCTCCCCCCCCCTCTCTTGCTGTCATCTAGATCCTACAATTTTTTTTAAGAAAAAGTATTTTGATGCTAAATATGAGAAAAGTCGAAAGTTGGGTCTTTCTTTATCCAATGAAACAAATTTTAAACCATATCCAATAAAATATTGAAAATTGATTTTTTTTCCAACAAATAAAAGCTTATGTCATATTTGTAAAAAAACATACAATTTGACCTTTTCTTTATAATTTCTCAATAAAGACATCTCATAAAATAAACTTTTCAACAGTAGCAACGATTGCAATCTTATCGTCTAAATGCATTATTATATAAGTTTTTTTAGTCAAAATAATCTATATAAACTTTGACGACACTGATATTGTTTTAAGGCAGAAGTTTTGTCAAGCAATTCATATTTTGCCTTGAAATGTTGAGACCCGTAATTAATCAAACAACGGACTTGATTCACCCTTTTTGGCACCGTTTTCTTTTTTCTTCCTTGTGCAAAGTTACGTTGAAGACGTTTAAAAGAACATGAATGGAGAATTCAATAGTTTGAAAAAATGACGGAACGTTGGGAAATATTTTACCATTTGTATTCAAAGGTTACTTTAACCTATACATTTTTTTTCTTTAATGTAAAAAAGAACAAATCAAACGTCTCTTATAATACTTTGGCAAATTCCACATGAACAAAATTATATGGGCTAATATGCAAAGCGAAAAGGCTGTTACATCTCTCATTTGACTTGCTGTAGCAAAGTCACACTAAACCAGTGCTGATCAAGAATGACACAATCCATTAGGTGGCGGTGATTCCCTTTTAGGACTTGGACCCTTCCAATTTGAAACCAAAAAAGTTCCAACATTCTGTTATTCTAGCTAAGGTTCCTCAAAGATGTTTCAACTCTTTTGGCAGTTCCGAAAGATTTAGTTCATCTGTCGACGAAAAAAAAAGTTCCAAAATTGAACTTGTAAACCTTTTTTCAGCTTGTTGGTCTAATTGCCTATCTTGTTTGCTAACTCATAAAGTTTAACATAAGAATCATGGTCAAAACGAACCCTTGTCATGACAATTTGCAGAAAGAAAATCTTTGTCATTTTAATCAGTTTGATCCATTAGTTTGGTCTGAAAAGCAAAATGCAGCAGCTTCAAGGAAGAAGCGCCGGAGGAATTCCGGATATGGGTAATTGGACGAGGAAAACTTTGTTCAAGAGCAGCCCATGGAGTCATGAGCAGTTTATATTGATCAAAACAATCACACTATGTCACCAAACTAGAAAGTCAGCACCATGCCGATAAAATTGTTTGGCCGGTGGCCGTCGTCATAAGGAGATCAAGATCATATATCCTCTTTACTTAAACAGGTCTCTAATCTCTTATACGCAAATTATCCTCGTTAGAAGTCTCATTGTAGTCGATTCGAAGCAACACAAACTAGATGGGATGAAATCTCAAAGAACTCTGGTGGCAAGAAAAAAAAAGATCTCTTAATTTAGAACTGTTGCAGATACGAGACGAGAGAGACAAATTCGCACGTAGAAGAAGACATAAGATTTACGACGTTCATTTTTAGCTGAGCTACTTTTTCGAATGGCGGCTGAGTATTTTATTTGATGAAAAAAGATGATTACAAGATACTTAATAATTTAAACTTTAGAAAATTTATATAAAGATTCTCAGCGAGATCTCCGTATTGACGAGCGATTTTACCGTCCCAATTATTCGAACGATTGTGATGTCACTAAATTAATATTCAAGACATTATCAATGATAACTGATTTAACCATTAGACAATAATAACCTTACTGATGTGATCTTCCCTGAATTTGACACTTCCAAGATTGCTGGGAAGCGGAAAAGTATATGCAGAAAAGGTCAAGAAAGTGTCAAGGATGATAATTTCTGTGTTTATGGTCAGCTCACAAATGTCATGTTTTTACCTGCAAATATGCTGCAAACTAGTGATGAAGATTTCATTGCATTTGCTCATCAATCATTGTGATTACAACAGTGAGCAGGAGGGGGACCTGCTCCAACTAACGAGTAGCTCGGTCCTCCTCCTGAATTATACTACTTATTTTATTAAAGATCGAAATGTGGAGGAGCTCCTTTCAGAAATAAGTGCCCAACAACCTTGTTCCCCACTCACAGGAACTTGATTCCCTAATAACTAAATGATGCAGATATCATACATATAACTGTATCAGCATTTTTATGCAAAGCAAAAAAAAAAAAAATTGACAATATTGCCAATGATCGGAAGAGCAATATCAGGGACAGCAAACACACTCTGATCTCCCAGGGGCCAAGCTGTCTTTCTCCCTAGAAAAGTATCAGAATGCAAGTAGCCAAGTAATGATCAATGTGTGGCCTCAGAACTTGCTTTTGCAGGTAGCTGAGATTAATTGAATGTCGCGATTTTGGCACGGTTTCGCATAATTAAATCTCCGGAGCTATCGTTCTTAAATGCGCGGGCCTGTGTGTTTGTGAGGGAAATAGCAAAGGTGATCTGTGCAGTTCTGAGCCACATTTCTTCCTTCAATCCTCCAACGTTTCTTGATCACTGTTCTGTTAGCCCTTAGATGTGTGTAACACGGCTATGTGCCTGCTTTACGTTCACTCAAAAAGGATTGAGATTTAGGGAGCTTCCACATCTGCAACAACTTTCATTAAACGTGAAACTAATGCAGTTAAGCAAAAATTTTCATATGACTAATGAAACTGACAGCAAAATCGATGTTAATAATGTCTTAAATCTTAATCTAGTAATAAATTTATATGAATTCTCTGCATGTAAGGCTATCGAATAATTGGGACACTACTCGTCTCATACAAGGGTCCAATTAAAGGTGAACCTCGTTAAACTTTTTTTTCTCATCTATTTCGTGCAATATTCAGTCTAGTGAAGCTATCTTTTTTTTTCGATTGTCATCCCAGTATTCGAAAAGCGGTACCACTCCCCTAGTCCGCACGGCGCTAAAGAGCACACTATCCACAGGTTAGGTTCCAGCCCATTAAAGCTTCGATTAATCTGGCTTCGTCCCGCGTCGCATACTAACTATGGCAGATGAAGCTCCCAACGAAGATTTTTTGTGTTCACAGGGCTCGAACTCGATCCTACTTAAGTGAAGAGGAGTCGCTTATCACTTCACCCCAATTCCGGTCGGTGTTTAGAGCTACCTGATATTCACTCGAGGGAACCGGAATAGGTACATCTTTTTAGCCTCATATGAATTGAACAAGAGGACTATTTCAATACCTGCTTAGGTCACGGAGGGAAAAAAAATTAAGACGCGGTTCCGGACAGAAGTGCTTGCTCCAGTTGGAACCACAACTGAGCAACCGGATTGTAGGGAGAGTTGCAGACCACCGCCAGTAGATCCGAGTGCAGGAGATTTCTGTTGCATTGAACTATGAGCACCAAAAATACGGCGGAGGAGCGTGAAAATATACAAGGAAAACAAAAGAGAGAGCAGCAAAAAGATGTCGGTGTTTTATAGGCGTTTGAAAGTCAACCCTTTAAACGAGTTAAAAGATCATGTATAGTGACGTACCATGTTAGTAATAAACAGATAAAGATATGTAAGATTCTAGTTGCCTAAACTCCTTTTTTTTATTATGATTTTCTTGATTTCTCTTATACCCACCCTGACTTCCGATATCTATAATGATATTTAAGTAATTCGAAGTTTAAAAAAAATGAGACGATATTTCTTTAATTAAATTAATAATTTTAATAGTCAAACTTGATTTTATCGTTCGCATCTCTAATACTTTTTCAATGTGAAATTTACAAAAATATATACATATATACTCTATCTCCTTCCTTTGAAAAATTATATCCATGCATATTTGCCCGAAACATCTTAAAGCTCAAGTACTAGTGTACGCTTATTTTATTTTATTTTATTTTTACTAATTCTTTATATAAAAAACTTGTCTAAGGATAGCCCAAATCAATGAAGTTAGATTTCCATTTTCTTTATATAATGTATTAGTATAATAAACATACTTAGCATGACGTCTGATCAAACCGAAAGTAAAGAGGCCAAGTAATTTCTTTCGAGCCCTTAAAAAGGTTAGTTTTTTTTCGATGACATACCCATCTATAATTATTAATATTTAATTAATTTAATAATCGGACTAACTTAATAAATCCTGATTAAAATAGAATTAGAGACTATTAATCTCTTTTTCTCCCGTACAATCTCTCTAAGCTGCTGCGCAAATTATTATTATTAGTTGAAAAGGTTAATTTTAATGAAAGCGGACTTGCTGAGTTGTGGACACACATGCACCCGGTCAAGTCCTCGCGTTCATGCAAAAATATTAAATACTATATATTATGCAGTGCCTTTTTTTGTTTATATTTTTTTTCTCCAGTTCGGCACAAAGCAATTAAATTTGAGGTGCCAGCGTCTATATATACACACATGAGATGCATGTACCATTTCGTTACTCTCCGACGAGCCTGTGGCAGCCATGGCATCCACCGTCTCAATCCAAAATCCACTCACGTCTCAGCCAAAATTCCAACCTCACCAGCCAAGCGCCGCCAAGCTGCCGGCGACTCAGTTGGCGCAGTCGAAGACGGCGGCCACGGTAGCACCGATGATTCACAAGTCGAGGCCCGGGTCGACGGCGCCGCGACCGGAGGTTGCGCCGAAGCATTCTCTCTCCACCATGTGGAAGAAGATACAGGGCGCCGACGACTGGAAGGAACTCATCGAGCCGCTGGACCCTCTGCTGCAGGCGGAGGTCGTGCGGTACGGGGAGCTCGTGGAGGCGTGTTACAAGGCGTTCGACCTCGACCCGAGCTCGGAGCGCCACTTGAACTGCAAGTACGGGAAGGCCCGGATGATGGCAGAGGTAGGCATGGACGGGTACGGGTACGAGGTCACCAAGTACGTCTACGCGACCCCGGACGTGGCCGGCGCCGCCGAGTGCCGCAGCCGGTGGATCGGGTACGTCGCGGTAGCCTCCGACGAGGAGGTCGCGCGGCTCGGGCGGAGGGACGTGGTGGTGACGTTCCGAGGCACCGTGACTGGCGCCGAGTGGGCCGCCAACTTCATGAGTTCTCTCTCGCCGGCGAACCTCGACCCGCACGACCCGCGACCCCACGTCAAGGTGGAGTCCGGATTCCTAAGCCTGTACACTTCGGACGACAGGAGGGCCTCCAAGTTTAGCCAGGGGAGCCTACGAGAACAGCTGCTCTGCGAGATAGCGCGCCTCATCAGCAAGTACAAGGACGAGGAGCTGAGCATTACGCTGGCCGGGCACAGCATGGGGAGCGCCCTCGCGCTGCTCCTGGGCTACGACCTCGCCGAGCTCGGACTCACCACCTTTGGCCTCCGGCGGGAGATACCGATCACCGTATACTCGTTCGCCGGCCCGAGGGTCGGGAACCCGAGGTTCAAGCAGCGCTGCGAGGAGCTGGGCGTGAAGGTGCTGCGCGTGGCCAACGCCAAGGATCCGGTGACGAAGTTGCCTGGCGTATTCTTGAACGAGAGCTTCGGGGCCCTGGCGGAGAGGTACAGGCTTCCATGGGTCTGCTCCTGCTACGCCCATGTGGGCGTCGAGCTCGCTCTGGACTTCTTCAGCTTGGAGAACATCGCATCCGTGCATGATCTCGGCACGTATATAAACCTCTTGAAGTGCTCAAAAATGGCACAGACGACGCATAACGACGGAGTGGGGAATCTGCTGAGCGGAGCAAGGAAGCTGCTCAGGAAGCAGAAGCTTGGGGCATGGCCATGGCAGGATGCTGCAAGACAAATGGGCGACCTGGTGCAATCGTTTGGGCTCATTTGATCTCTCTGGCTCTTGCATACAGGGGCACTCACTGCATGCCAAATTAGTTGAAGGCGACCAAAACATCCTTAAGCCTTTTTGTTACTTACGGATCATAAGGGTTGAGTCATCAACTGTAAATATTTAAGAGTCATTCTTTAAATGTAATTGAAAAAAAGGGTCATTCTTTAATTTAATAGAAAAATCATTCTTTTGTTTTTCATTACTAGTTGCTCATTGAATGTTACACCACGGAGACGATTATATTGGTTACATCCTGAATAAAATGTTTCAAGTTGAAATTCTAAAGATCATTATTAGGAGCTAATCTAATGAATTTATTTTAAAATAAATTTAGTAAAAGTGTATTCTACTTAAATAGGATATATAGTGTCATGTTAGATATAAGATGTGCTATTAAAAATAAATAATATATTTAAATTCATATTTTTTTACAACCACAAATCTCATATGTAACAATTCAATTAATGAAAAATACGGTGTATTATACTTAAATAATTTAAGGTACATTTCCATTAATTTTTTTAAAATAGTGTGAAAATGATACCCATAAATGGCTCGCCCTTTTTTTTCCTTCCATAAGAAAAAAAATTATAAGCAACAGTATGTTGCAATTGTTTAGCATAAGTTTTTAAAAAATTATGATGTATTCTTTGCAACTAAAAAAAATTATGACGTACATAGTTAAAGCTAAAATAAGCTCACAAACCTCTTTATATATAGTGAAGACATTGGTTTAATAAATACAAACTATATATACCTTATCGCCCTGTCTTCTTTATTTTTTTTCGTGGATAGTTATTATGCATTAATTTAAAACAATTGAGTTGTTATACATAATTGTCATGCATAGTATAGAGTTAATTTGATTTTTTTTCTTGGAGGTCCATATGCCTAATATATAAAGAAGATAAAGAGAAAATAAATATAAAACACAAAAAGTCTCATAATTAATTTCTGCTAATTCAAGTTTTATGCATTATTTGGTTTATTAATTAAGCTTCAGCAAGCAGGATTTATTAAATTTAAGGAACTTTTTAATTAATAACATCTTTCATGATTAATTAAGTAGTCGAAACCCAAGTGCTAAATTCATATAATTAAATATGCTAAAGCTTTAAAAATAAGACACCATGAATACATCGCCAGCTACATTTTAAATGGAATAGGTAGCTAGTCACGAAACCTTTTCTTTTTATTAAAAAAAAAAGGATTCCAGAAGGTACATGAGATCCTGCAATTGTCACATAACCATGTTTTATTTTTATCTCGAGTATTTTTTCCGAGTGCATTGATATAATATAAGAAATTACAAATATGAAATAAAGAGGTACTGCAATTCTTGAAATCAGAAACTCGATGTGAAATTCATTTATCATAAAAAATAAATAAATATTAATATGTATATATACTTTCTTCATAATTAATATCTAAAAAGAGAAATCAAAAATCAAAAGGGAAAGCTTTAAGAAATCTTTAATATGTATATACGTGAAGCTTGATCCATTTTTTAACAAAAACTTGATCCATGAATTAGGTATAAAATGAAAAGCATGAAGAAATCAACCAACTCTTTATATGACTAATGCAGAGCACGCAGTGATATAAAATTGAGCTGAGATATGCATGTATGCATTGTGAAATCAGAGACGGCGCAAAACTTTTCTTATACGAACTTATTGCACTGGTATATATATATATATATATATACGGTGAAACACATGGAGGGGTGTTTCACCTCCGTTAAACCCATATATATATATATATATATATATATATATATATATATATGTGAAATATATTATATGTTGATGAATATCACGGTCAATTCCATGAATGACGATTTAGTGCATTAAAAAATAACTATTGTTACTCAAGACACAAACAAGATGCCTACGTTCAATTTCAGTTAAAGTCCCAAGATTTAGTTAGTTTACGGCGATTAGATTCACACTTCCCCCAAAATTGTCGTGTGTCTGGAAAACTTCGCATTCTTAAGTATGTCAAGTTTTAAATTAACAGGATATTAACGTCCAGTATACAGACAAACGGTTTCGGCAAAATATAATAATTGGGCTGTCAAAATAAAATGATCAGAATCCTAATGCGAATGCAAATAAGGTTTCCAAATCAATAGTTAATTTATTATTTTTTAATACAAATATATATATAGATGAAAAATATTTGTGGAACGGTATAAATTATGGCAGCCCAATAGTATTCACATATAATTTAAATATGTAAATAAATATATGAATACAATAATATAAAAAAAAAGTGAGCTGCTATAATTTAGAGCATTGTATATAAACAAGGATCACGAAGTTCACAAACCATGGTTCATATTTTAGTTTAATGTCATGCATGCGACATAGTATCTATACTATATTAAAAAGAATATAATATAAGAAGAATGCGATAATAACATGAGTCGTCATGTATCCTATTAATATTATAATTAATTAAAATATTAATAATTATATGTAAATAATTAGTCTTTTAACTGAAAAAATTAAGTAATCATGATTAGTTAATAACAATCGTATAAATTTATTGCTTCTTATAAATAGAAGAATAAATTTGAACCCATGCATGTCCCTTATTCTCTTTTCTTCTTATGAGATTTTTTATATACATTTTATTTGTTTTGCAGAAAATTTTTTATTCATTTTTATACTGAGATATGAGTCTGAAATTTTTACGTTCTATTTATTTTTAATATTCACTAATAATTAGTACAAGAACTATTTGTATCTATCTTTTTATTTGATCTTGGTTTTTATTATGGCATCTTAAATGCAAAATAAGTCAATTTTCATTCCATTTCTTATAAGAAAAGAATATTTTCTCTCTTAGCGTTTATACAATTTTTTATTTCTATATTCACTAATTAATGAAAAATTAAATTAATATAGAAAAAATATTAAATCAAAGGCAACCACATACATGCAATGAATTCAAGTTTTTTGCAATATTTTTATTAGGTTTTTTACGTGATCCTAATATGATTTTTTCCAATAATAATTTAATTATTAAGGATCATTTTTTTTCCTACATGGAGAACATAAAAAACAAGGACTAGAACTAAATACTATCAAATAAATAAAATAATTTTATGGTTAGGTGGCACAAAAAAACTTTTTATATTGATTTCGGTGATGAATAAAGTATTTAAAAGATATCTTATTTCTCATATTACTATTCATTACACATTACTGTTTTTTTTAAATATATATATATATATATATATATATATTATAAGTAATTAAAATATTAATTAATAATGTGATATCTTTTAAATAATTTTAAATAATGATTATGAACGATAACATTGTCATCAAAATAAAAGAATAGTAGCTAACAATAACAATGACAAAAAAAATCTATATATTAAGTAAGATAATAATTTTAAAAATTAATAATGTTTAAAAAATGATTGGAAAACCTAATTAATTATTGATGAAACTAATTAGTTTACTCTAAATATAAAAACAAAAATAATTGTCAAAGTATTTAAAACGCACATTTATATGTAATAATTAAACTAAGACAAAACAAGTGAGGGAAATGGAATTCAATAAATATGTGAGTGTATTAGGAATGCCGCTGCATATTAGTTAGGAAATCTATGCGTTAGTTAAATTTTTTATTATGATTTAATGCACCTACTAAATATTTGATGTTTAATATAAATGTTGAGTATATCTTAATCATCTAATACATAATTAATGATAAATCATCAAATTGACAAAAAAAATAACATCTCTCAAGATCATCCACCATTGATTATGTATTAGATGATTAAGATATGATCAACATCTTTATTAAGCATCAAATGCTTAGTAGATGTGTTAAACATTTCTTATTACGTATAATATAGCACTCCTAATCTTTGTGAAATCATAACAACTGACTGGGTGTGTTGTGTCAAGTTTGATAAAGTTGAATCTATTTAATATTTATCATCCAATGCCGCAATTTTTTCACCTCTCTCCAAATATTTGCCTCAATCCTATTTTTATCCTCCAACTAAAATATTCTTACAAATAGAGAAGAGAGGGGGACTGTTATGAGTTACCACATACTTTATAAGATATTATTCTTTATTCTATTATATAGTAGTTTTATTATTAATTAAATACATTTATTTGAAAACAAATATTTTATCCTAACTGGAAGTCATGGGGCCATAAATAGTAACTTGCCGTTAGAGGTTAATCGAATCATTTGTTAAATAAATTGGATGACTATTTTCTAGAAATTTAAATTTGAAGGATTAAATCAAACTTAAGGCAAAGTTTGAGAATTTTGAATGATTTTTTTTAAAATAATATGAAGACCGACAAACAATCTACCGAGCTAACTGATTTTGATTCTCAAATAGAGGATTTCTTATATGGCATGTTTGAATTATAGATTTTGACGGAATAGATCAGATTAAGTCATGATAGGATAGGCTTATATAACAAATATTATATTTGGATAAAAAAATTAAGTAAGATGAAATGATGATTTGAACTTCATCAAATAATTTAAAATTTAATCCACCATTTTAATAATATTTGATGGGTATAAATTTTTATACTGATTTTATCTTTGCCTCTATTTTTCTGATTTTAAATTAAGTATAGAAATAAAATAAACTTTGTATCAATGAATCCTTTGATCTCATAATTTAAATTTTTTATTCAAATAATATATGATTTAATTTAACCAATCATTTTTATCCAATACTTATTTAAATATGAATTTATTAATAATCTACCACACTCTACTTTACCATCATTTACTTCATTCTCCTACCTCACCTATTTATTATTAAAAACCTAAACAAAACCTTAAAAAATCACAGGAGATGATTGAAAAGATTTTGAATTTGATTCATTAGGTATATAGAATAACTTTGCTATGGACCTTTTAATTTTGATTCACATTAGTAAGAACAATGTTTTCCAACATTAGTAGAAAAATGCATAATTTTATATTTTTATGTTTTGTTGCCAATTACAAGTAAGTTTACAGTGATAAAGAACTGCAAAGTTTGCCCAAATTAGTCTTCATGCAATTGATTTGTTACCGTCATTTAATTTTCATGACACAACCAACATATTTTAGAAGCCAAGCAGAATTATTTTAGCGGTTGTCCGGTTAAATACTTAGAACAAAACTACATCCTTCACTATATGCCGCATTTGAGATCACAAAGTTTCTAACAGTATATAATACGAGAAAAAGAAATATGTTGTGCACTTATGTGTAGCACATCGTGTAACACATTAAATTAGTATTTAAATATCAAATAAAATTTATTTTCTTATTTTTTAAATCTACTTAATATGTTAGCCATTGAATTTCATCCGATCATTTAAAAGTCGAGTCATTAATTTTATTTTATTATTTCTCAATTCAATGGTTAATATGTAAGTAAAAATAAAAAAATATGATATATTAAATAAATATTTAAGATCGAACCACTCTTGTGTATAAAAATACATATTAGAATTAATAAAAAATAATATCGAAGTCATCGGATAAAATTTAATAGGATAATTTGTGTGCTACACTTTTTTTCGATAGTAAGAGAGGCAAAACGCCTAGTACATCAACAAAGGAAAATTAAAGGTGGGTACATAGGTCCCTACAGAGTCGCCGAAGATGTAGTGGCTTAGAGAAATTGGTGGATGACGAAGTTCCGATATCGAGCACCGAGTGCTTATTGTGAGGTTCGCGAGTTTGTCAGCACAGGCATTTGCTTCTCTCGGTATGAACGGGAAGATGGTATCAACTAGATGTTCTCGTTCTTTGGCAATTGAAACAAGAAGATCTCGGAGGTGGGAACTTGCTTCTATTTTGCAGTTCAGGATGTCAATGGCTGACTTTGAATCACTTTCCATGATGACACGTATGTAACCCTTTGTCTTGACGAAACGAATGCCATGATGGATTGCTTCGAGTTCAGCTTCTAACACTGTGAGTGCAGATATCGTGTCGGTGCTTCCTCCGAGCCATACACTGTTGCAATCTCGCAGAATTATACCAATACTAGCAGTGGTGGAGTTTCCTTGAGTTTGTCGGAAGCAGGCGTCTACATTGCACTTTATTAAGCCTGATGGTGGTGGTTGCCATCTCGTCCGTTGTCCGTGATTCTAATGTTGGTTGACACGACGCGAGAAGCACATCGCAAGATGAAAGCCCGAGGCGGCGTGCAGGATGGACCCAATTTTGTCTCTTGGCATGATATAATTTGAGTCAAAAATGGCCTTGCAACGCCATTTCCATAGCCACCAGCAAGCTGATCCAAATATAATTATACCAATACTAGCAGTGGTGGAGTTTCCTTGAGTTTGTCGGAAGCAGGCGTCTACATTGCACTTTATTAAGCCTGATGGTGGTGGTTGCCATCTCGTCCGTTGTCCGTGATTCTAATGTTGGTTGACACGACGCGAGAAGCACATCGCAAGATGAAAGCCCGAGGCGGCGTGCAGGATGGACCCAATTTTGTCTCTTGGCATGATATAATTTGAGTCAAAAATGGCCTTGCAACGCCATTTCCATAGCCACCAGCAAGCTGATCCAAATACTGTACTCCATTGCAGGTCGTTTATAGCAAATTCATTGGATTGAATGTTCAAATGGATCCAATCTATAATGGGAGCTGATAGGAATCTGGCCTAAAGATTGGGTGGTACAAGAACGTTCCAAACCTCTCTAGCTGCGGGACAATCTCTAAGGACATGTAGATCAGTCTCTACAGTACCATTACAAGATGGACATTTGCTAGTGGAGGTGAGGGATCTTTTTTGTCTCTGGTATTTAGTGAGTAGTTTACCATGTGCTGCAATCTAGAGGAAGTAGCGGATGCGTTGCGGCCCCTTCCAGCGCCAAAAGGATCTCCAACGGACATCAATATTGCTCCAAGAACCTCGAGCTATGAGATCATAAGCAGAGCGCACACTGTAGGATCCAGAAGCCTCCAAAGGCCAATACAGCACGTCCTGATCCGACGTACTAGAGGGCGTTGGGATGGTTGCTAATCTCGCCTGAAATTGTGGGTCAAGATACTTTGTAATAGAGTTCCAATCTCATAAGCCATTTGGGGTTATGAGTGATGCTACTGAGGCTGCATTGTCGTCTCCTTCAGATGGGGTAATTGTGCAATTTTCCAGAATGCCTAACTCTCTACTCCATTGTTCCGTCTAGAAGCGCGCTGAGGTACCCGACTTAACATCCCAACAGGCTCCATTAGATATCTGATTCCATGCGCGTTGAATTCCATTCCAGAGCCAGGAGTCTCCGTGTTTGTTCGTTACCTTCGAACCTGGGCCAAGACGTGCTGGATACATCCCTCGCAGGACCTGAGCCCATAAGCCTTGTGCGCCAGTGTGGAGTTGCCAGCCTAGTTTCGCTAGTAGACATGTGTTAAGGAGTGACATACTGCGCAGGCCGAGGCCACCTCTTTCTTTCGGTTGGATTATCTGATTCCAATTGATAAGATGGATCTTTCTGGTTGAAGGCAGGTGACCCCAAAGAAAAGAGCGTTGGAGTCGTTCAAGCTCATTCAGAATATTGCAGTGAATCTTAGTGGTGTGCATTAGATGGGATGGAACTACTTGAAGTGCTGATTGTGTGAGAGTTGCCCTCCCTGCCATTGAGAGTGTAGCAGCTGCCCAGCCTGAAATTCTACCCCTCATATGCTCAATAATGTTGTTGAATTGCTGCTTACGAGGCCTTTCGTGAACTAGTGGTACTCCCAAGTACCTGCTGGCTGTGTTTGCCTATTGAAAGTTGCAGAGTTGCTTCAGCATAGCTCTCATGTCTTGTGTAACATTCCTTGAGAAGAATATAGAAGACTTTAGAGGATTGATGCGCTGGCCCGAGGCTTCCGAGAAGGTATTCAATATCATGCAAATGGTGCCAATCTGCTCGGGAGATGCCTCTGCAAAGAGAAGAATATCATCCGCGAAAAATAGATGAGAGATCAAAGGGCCATTTGCACCTGCTCGCATTGGCTTCCACACGCCAGCATTTACGGCTTCCTGGATTACGTGTGCTAATCGCTCGACACAGAGGACGAAGAGGTGCAGGGAGAGCGGGCACCCCTGTCGGACCCCTCTGCCCATTGGGAATGCATCTGTCTCATTGTCGTTCCACATTATCTGCATTGAGGCCGTCGATAGACAAGACATGATCAGGTCCCTTAGTGAGGCAGGCAGCCCAACTGCGTCCAGGGTGTCCGCTACAAACTTCCAATTGAGACGATCGAAGGCTTTCTCAAGGTCTACTTTGATAGAGAGAAATTGTGCCTTACCTCTCGTTCTGCTCAAGGTGTGTATCATTTCCTGGGCTACAACTATATTCTTGTGGATGGATCTCCCAAGTATGAAGCTTACCTGATGTGGGCCGATGAGATCTGGCATCAGTTTTCGTAGGCGTAAGGAGATTGATCTTGGTGATTAACTTGTAAGTAATGTTGCAGAGGCTTATGGGTCTAAATCATTCAGAGTTATTGGAGAATCAGATTTTGGAATCAGTACAATGTGTGTTCTGTTGATGGACTCAATCGGCTCCTGAGCATTGAAGATTCTCCTTGCATGATCGATGACCGACTGACCTACAGCACGCCAGTTGTGTTGATAGAAGTTGGCGTTGAAGCCATCCGGTCCTGGAGATTTGAAAGGTGCCATACTGAACATAGCAAATCGGACCTCTTCTGTTGATATTTGATTGCCCGTGGCCTAAAGTCTTGTTGTATCAAGGGTCGAAAAGTGTCATGGCAGAATGACTTGGTGCACACCTTGCTCTGCTGCGTAGATATTCCTAAAGTGGTCGATCACCATCCATTGAAGGGCGTCTGGGTTTTCTATCCACGAGCTATCGACTGATTTTAGAGAGTTGATTTGAATGCGTTTACATTTTATAATGGCGCAGGTATGGAAATATTTGGTGTTTCTATCACCGAAGTTTACCCAGTTATACCTTGATTTTTGATACCACAACATCTCCTCCTGTGTGAGGCTACATTCCAAGTCGCGTTGCAGCGAGGCTTCCAGCTTATACAAGAAGGGTTATGCCATTTCTGGAGTGCCACCTGAATCTCTCTGAGTCTCTCTAGTAGCTTATTCTTCCGAGCTATTATGTGTCCAAAGGTGTCCCTATTCCATCTCGTGATGGCCTCTCGGAAGCTTCGAAGGTTCTGTTCTAGTGTCCGGTTTGATTCCCAGCTGGCCCTGAGCACGTCAGGGAAGGATTCATGTGTATGCCAGACCGCAAGGTAGCGGAAGGGTCGTCTCTTGGCTTGTGGGAGGGTGAGTTCGGTATTAAGTAAAAGTGGATGATGATCATATTTCAAGAGGTGAAGGACCCTAACTGATGCTTCTGGAAAACCTGTTCTCCATGAGGAATTGCAGAGAGCACGGTCAAGACGCTCCATCAATTGGGAATTTTGTTGTGTTGCCCCCCGCCAAGTGAACTTGGGGCCATGTGAGCCCAAGTCTATAAGACCCACACTGGTCGACTAGGTCCCGAAAGAGGTTAACTGAGATGAGGTTGATGGGTCCTCCACCCTGTTTCTCTGAGGATGCGAGAACTTCATTGAATCTCCCAAAAGGAGCCATGGCATCAGAGAGGAAGGGGGTTGGAGGTCTCGAAGCAGAGCCCATAGATCTCTTCTCGTGGAAGGTTGAGGGCTTGCATAGATGGTTGTGATCAGCCACGAGGAGGTGCCTTCATCGACTTGGCAGTGAAGAGCTTGATGGCGCGTGCGAAGGACTTGAAGTTTGATTACCCCTAATCGCCATAGTATCCATATGCCTCATGCGAAGCCCTGCGCCTCCACCCTAGATGTTGTAAACCCAACTAGTCTTTTGCATACTTTGTCTGCTGCTAGGCCACTCATTTTTGGTTCTAGGATAATAATAATATATGGTTGTTCGACTCTAATATATTCCCGAATGATGCGGAGGAAAAGGCTACTTCTCGCTCCGCAAC
This sequence comes from Pontederia paniculata, assembly GCA_001647135.1. Lineage (NCBI taxonomy): Eukaryota > Viridiplantae > Streptophyta > Magnoliopsida > Commelinales > Pontederiaceae > Pontederia > Pontederia paniculata. Next base: position 27,208 of record LTAE01001054.1, on the reverse strand, counting down.
AATTCCATGAGAGGATACGCATGATATAAAGATAGACCGATCTAGTTGGACCTCCTCCCATGGAACCTGCATCCTTAGTTCCCTTTTTGTCATGTGTCACGACCGAGGGTCATGACCTCTGGTGGTGCTGTCATACATTTAGAAGTAGGATCTTCCTAGGCGTCCACAAAGGTGGTGTCGCCGTTCTCATCTTGGGACGCCGGGTGGCTGATGGTCATGTCTGTGGTGGAAGACTGTAGGCATGGTTGAGAAGGTGAGTGGTACTGGCTTTTGGCGGTAAGGTCTGTTGCAGTGGAACTTTGTGGTTGTTTAAAAAATGTTTGGGAGTGGGGCCGGTAGTTGCTAGGCTGGGGTAAGGCTGACGTGGAGGGTTTTGTGGGCTTTGAAGGTTCCGTTGGGGCTGGGGGATTTAGTGGGGGTGTTAGGTACGATGGATTACTGGGGAAGGTTGTTTGTTGTGTGGGTGGTTGACTGATTAGAAGAGTCCGAGGTTGGTTGGGTGGCTGCAATTAATGAAACGTGAACACTTGGCTGGACCTGGGGTGGTGCTGGAGCGTCCTTGTGACTGAGTGGCATCATCCAGGTACTGGATTTGTACGAGGAATAGAGACATCTTTCCTTTCCTCTTTCCAATGCCATAGGCAGCAGGTGACGATCAGTGGGTGATGGCCTGTTGTCTGCAGGAGGTGGACTAGGTTGCGACCTACGAGGCTGACGTGCTCGGGAGTTGCGCCTCTTTTCTTGCACAAGGAGCCAAGGTTCGTACTCTTCTTCTTCCTCTGTTGTGTGTCTGGTGGCGTTGATGTTTGGTTCAGACGCCTCCCCTGAATCGATGAAGGTGAGCGGACCCATCAGTGAGATGTTGGCCGGCTCGTTGGGACAGGATGCCTGCGCATGGTTGACACGTCCACAGCTGAAGCACAGAGAGCTGATACCTTCGTATTTGATGCTATAGGATGCACCTCTGATTTCCACAGTTTTCATCAATGGCTCATCTAGATTAAGTTCTATGCACAATCGTGCAAAGTTCCCTCTCGTTCCATTGACTGAGAACTTGTCAAAATGAAGCAGCTTCCCAAGGCCAAAACCTATACGCCGTAGTAGGGTGGGATTGAGCAGCTCGACATGCAGGTCCATTATTCGAACCCACGCTGCCATTCGAGAAATCCTTTCTTTTCATGGTTGGAAGCCCGGCTCCCATTCTCGAATGGAGATGAAGTGTCCGAGAAGAGACCAGGGGCCACCTGTTAGCGCCCAAGTCCGATCCTCCACAGCTGAGAACCTCACAATGAAATAGTCATTTAGAATGTCGACGACGTCAATGGCCCCCTTACGTACCCAGAGCCTCCTTAGTTTCTCCCGAAGCGAGATCGCTCCGAAAGGTCTGCCCAGCAGTTTGATGATGAGGGCATTCTTCCAATCAAAAGAGAATTGATGTAGTTCCTCATCTGAAACACGGATTGTAAGACATTGCTTATCGCTTCTGTCAATAGTTTCCATGATCACCTGTATACTTTCCTCCTCCACCAGCTGCACATGTGTTTGACTTGCAGGATGTGAGCCTTGTTTGTGGTTCAGGTGGGGTGGCATTTCGGGCGCAAACGCCGGCCTCCCCTCCCAGACAGAAGTTGCTGCCGGCGTTTGTGGTTCAGGTGGGGCGGCATTTCGGGTGCATTTCACTTGAGGCAGGTTGAGGTCGCTTGAGGGTGAGCCTCCAGGAGCGTTCTCTTTTTCGTCGCCTTCCATTTGTATATCCATGAGATGTGCTGAGTATTCCTTTATAACAGCTGTGTGCTATACATTGTGCAACACACAAACGTGCTACACATATATATATATATATATATATATATATATATATATATAT
>LTAE01001054.1:8942-24491 GCA_001647135.1 Pontederia paniculata | reverse complement strand
TAATAATAATAATAATAATAATAATAATAATAATAATAATAATAATAATAATAATAATAATAATAATAATATAATTTAAAAGAAATTTTATCTAGAATAATAAAATTTAATTAGTATATCAATGTATAAAGAAGATAATTATAAAATCTTTAAAAATAATTAGTAGAAATATATTTTTATTTGATCATTTTAAATATTCAAGATCTATATCTATAAATAGAGAAGGAATGGAGCGTGTCATTTGCATAATAATTCTTTTTAAAAGAGCGAGGGTGAGGGGCTTCATCCAGTCTTAAGCAAAGAAACCTTTTATAATAATTAAATAATAGATTAAATGTGCTATTTACATAATCTCACTCTTAGCAAACGAAGTCTTAAATAAAAAAGCTATTGAAAATTAATAAATAAAAAATAGAGTATGCAATTAAAATTTTGCAAAACAGTCCTAAATATTTTTTAAAAAATATTTTAAATATTTAATATATACATATGAATCTAAGATATAAATTTTATAAGGAGCATTAAATTAAAGAAAAATAAAATTATAAAAAATATTTTGATGAGTCTTAACTCAATTAAATTAAGGAATTTTGACTTTAAATTACTTAGAGAAAATATATGTAAATGATTAAAATAAATATATAATAATCATTTTAAAAATATTATTAGATGCATGTGACATATTATTTTATAATGTTAAAATAATTGGCAATTTTGAACACATATACACAAGATAAGGAGAAAAACTGACACGTGGTAATTTCTCATAAAGCCGCATAAATAGTTTATTTTAATATACACTAATAAATAATATAATTATTTTTTATAAAGTAATTATATTATTTATTAGTGTATCTTTTTATTCTAATAAACTCTTTTGTTAAGTTAACAACTTATATTATATTATATATTTTATATATCTATATTATCTAAAGGCGACCACGCAATATAATAATAAAATATTAAATATATAACTTTTTATTTGTAACAAAGACTTTTGCTTTAGAATCATATAATTTTATCATTATTTCGATGGATAAAGAAGATAATCATATGATCTTCAAAAAGCAGTTAGGAAAAATATTTTTTATTTTTATTTTTTAATAATAATTAAGCAGATAGAAAACAAAAAAAATTAAGCATTTGTAAATTAACCATATATATTTAAGTAATATTTGTATATTTAATTTAAACTTAAGTAGGATTTAGGGTCTATAAGATAGGAGACACGATATATCTTATTTAAATAGAATACACCTCCATTAAATTCATAATATTTTAATATTTTTAATATATTTTATTTGATTAAAGAATTGTTATCAATGTTAAATTTATACTTCTAAACAAATTATGATAATAAATCATAATTAATTAAAATATGTAAAACTATCTAGATTTTAATGAAAAAATGTCCATGTTGTGTCCCTACATTATTTTTTAATACGTTATAAAAAGTATTTAAACAAACAAAATGATATTTTAATTCTAAATAAATAAATACGATTTTTCATGTTGTAACATATATGTTAAAGAAACTAAATCGTATAAAATAATTAAATATAGATATTTTAACGGTATTAAAGAAATGATATTGTTGAAAATATTAAAAGAAATTATCTCGATATCAATATCAATGTACTCTTAAAATGAATATAGACTAATGAGAAAAAAGACAAATGCAATTCTCTTATAATAATTACCTTATGAGTTCATTGAAAATGACCGGTTCAAGCGGTTCGACCGTTATTTTTCCGGTTTTTGACTGGTCCAACTCCTTACCCGATTTTTGCATCGAATCAGGACCATACTAGGCCCCGATCGACGGTCGAACCGGTCGAACCGACCGGTCCGATCAGGTTATGACTTTATTTACTATGATAGTAATGTTATAAAAATAATATTGATGATATAATGTAGTTAAATATACATTTCCCATAGCATCCGATACATGATATATTAAAAATCACATGAGACATCAAGTGATTAGTTTGTGTAATTTAATAACTACCTTATATAAATATTATTTAAGAAAAGTCAGAATAAAGATCTTTTGTTACAAGAAACATATTATTATTATTACTTAAATGTAACATGTTCTAATAATAACTAAAAAAATACCTAACTTCATAATATTAAATGAATAAAGTATTAGAAAAAAATGTGTGTCACCTTTTTGCATCATCATTATTTAATTTAAATGATGTCAACTAATAAAAAAATATAATTCAATTGATAACATTATAAGCTTATTTGGCTTAGCTGTTAAAAAAATTTGATAAGCACTAATGCGAATAAATATTTTAAGTGTCGAAACTTATTTTAAAATATAAATAATTATATATTTTGAATAAAAATGATGATAATATCAGTAATTATAATGCTTATGATAATAATTTTTAAAAAAAATATAAATAAAAGAGTAATATAATTGATTAAAAATATAAGTCAATAACTTTAAAAATAAATAGGGAACATTGTTTATTATTTTCAATTTATAAGTTCTTATCTAACAATTTATAAGTGTATTTTTATATATTAAATATGAATAATTTTCAAAATTAATTTATAAGTAGTTTTAAATTACTTATAAGTTAAGCCAAACATGCCTATATTTTATTAGAAACTAAAACTTTTCATTAAAATATTAAAATTTAGATATATTTTAAATATTATTGAAATTAACTTTTATATTACTAAGATAATAAAAGAAATGTACTCTACTCGAAGAATAAATTATGTGTCATATTTTTTCGTCATCAAGAAAAATTATAAAAATAATGATAAGTGTTAGAATACGAGTTGATAACATAATTTTTATATAATAACATTACTATATTTTCTGTAAGATGAAACGTTTTTTAATACGTTTGTGCATGGCGCGGGTAACAAACTAGCTTATTTAATTCAATCCAACTTAATTTTAAACTAGTATGACCAGGTGGACTAATCCGACATTATATATATATCCTTTCATCTGGCACATAATTGACATGAACACAGTTAAGATGATAAATTAGAATCCATCTAATCATCACATCGATCATGATGTACAAGCATGTTCTCTACATATAATCTTCTTTATGTTAATAATTATACCTGCAAAAACTAAAAGAAACTAAGTACTCTTTTTTTTAAAGAAGAATAAGAAGCAAAATGCATATAACGAGAAGCTTTCAGCCGTCACACATTTGCTCATCAAATGCCCTTTACGTAGGGAAACTTCCTAGTTACATATCTAGTCGATATCTCTTCCTTTATTCTTTTTTGTCTTCCTAAAAGCAATTCCTCCTTTTAAATTAACTACCTCGTCAAATTAGACCATCTACAAATTCATGCCATTCGAATCTGAATTGCATGCACTTGGAATGCTAATTATAATTTAATTTGGACGGTGGAGACTAATTAAAAGCGTTCTACTAATCAATCTGATCCCTTCCACACGATTGTTATTATCGTTTCCTAATTGTTTAATATTTATTTATAAAGTACCACGTCATCAACTTTAGACAGTGATATATCCGTTTGTAAAATTCATCCCTCAAAAGGCGTGATTTGTCTTTTATTTATTAGAGCAAACTAATGCAACTTTATTATGGTATAAAAGTAGTATTATTTGTATAAATATCCTTTCTTATCCGAGCGTTGTATTTTGACCACAAGCAACTTCCTTCGAGCTCGATCTCAAACCATGCAAATCACGTTGCCAAGATCGTATGTATATATCGAGAATATAAGTTTAATTAGTAATAAAATTTTAAATTAATTTATTAATTAAATTTAAATCAATATATATATATATATATACATTTTTATTTATACTTTAATTAAATTCCGTTCATTATTGAGTTATTGACATTTGAGACTTGTAGCGCTTCGTGCAAGTTCATAGTTGAGGTGTTGGCTTTGTTTGGCACGATGATTTGAATAATTAATATCGAATAATTAATAATTAAATATTAATTATTAATTATCAGTGAGTTAATTATTAAATTTATAAAAGTATTTGACATATGTAATATTTAAATCGATTAATAGGCATAAAATGATTAAAAAAATTATTTAAACAGTTTACATTATTATGTATCCTAAATTTATTCTTTATTTTTAACTATTTTAATATTAATAAATAAGAATAAATAAAATATTAACTAAATGATTTATAAATTAATAAAATAAAAAAAATAATAAAGTGATCACATAGTATAAAAAATAAGTATATTCATACAAATAGTAAGTAATAATAAAATATTTTAAGAGTATATTTGAAGATAAATTTCAACATACCAGTAGCTACCTTAAATATTGATATATATTTTAAAATATTAAGTCTTAATCATATATCATTTTATTAATTGTATTTATCATATATTTTAAATAATATATTAACTTAATCAACACATTAGAGATTATTTTTAAAGTGTATCAAACAATATTGTTGAAGAAGAAGGGGAGATTCTTTCTTATAACTAATAAGAAGAAAATGATTTCAGATGTTGGAGTCATAACTTTCACTTTGCAGGTTTTATTCAAATTTTCAGAAAATTATGAGAAGTCAAAATTATTAATGATTTGAGATGCAATGGACGTGATTACAATTTTAAGGATGCATCATAGAAAATTATTTGTGGTTCCTACCACTGTAGATAAATCAAGACATTATAATTTGTCATTAGTGCTTTTATAAAGGATAAAGGGAGTCTTGCTTTTATAAAATATGCTACTTAACGATGATCGAAATCGTCAGATTTATTTTTGACAAAATCAAAATTTTAAAATATATTTTAAATTTTTAAATATTGATCTTGTACAATCAAAAATTAAATTTGATGAATTAGATCACCGCTAATTATTAAGTAGGTTCCTCAATCTCTTTTATAAATGATTGTATCATAAGAGTTTTTTTATCATTACAGAATCCGAAAATGACGGAATAAAAATATATAGACTGCGCTGTAGCTAAATTGGGCCGTCAATAAATTGGAGAGCAATCTTAAATTATTAGACTTGTCTATTTGATTTGGATTGGGTTGGTTTATTGTGCCTCATATCCACAACTAAATTGGCCTATTTGGTCTAAGTGAGTGTATATAGTTTTTGTTTTCAAAATAAGTTAGAAATTCTGTTTAGTAATATTGCTAATAATTTTTTAGTGAAATTCAAATTCAATTCTGATATTCTGTGATAAAATTTAAAATTTTAAATAATTTTTGACATTTTATTATCATGGATAGTAAGAATCATGAGCCAAATTATCCTTAAAAAGCTTATTCAACGAAACTACTAATTTTTTTTTCTTTAAGAAAATGATATATCTTTTCTCCATGGTAGACTTTAAGGATCAATTACATCTCGAATTTTTTCCTTTGTCCTCAAATTATTTTAGTTTGTATCCACATCATCCATTAACTTATCATTTTTCCACCAATCATTCCCTTAACCAGCTAATGGTTATATATCTTTGGTTGATAACAGGCACATCAATCGTCTTTCAGTCTCCTATCCACATTCTCTCTCTCCTCGGTCTAATTTTTTTAAACTTGAAATAATAAACTCCTAAGTCCTAATTAAAAGGATAAGTAAAATCGATCTTTTGTTTCAATTGTCAACTAACTATAAATGCATCTTTTGTATAGGAATGTAAAGTTTTTGGTCTCCAATCTGCATCTACACAAGAGTGTGATATGATTTGTGATATAAAATAACATTATTTTATCAGTTTAACTATGTCATTTTCAGAATTGAGATCTCCACCTACATGCTCAAAGGCGGAGCCAAGGGTCCAAGAGGGTGCACCCGCATTCCCCGATCACGGTTATTTTTTATAATAGTAGCTTATTTTCACGTGATTATTGTTGGCTAGATGAAAAAATCTTATTACAAGTATTAAAAGAATCCTGATTTCATCCCTCTTATCTTTCCACTTTTTTTTTATTTTTCTTTCATCTCTCTACTCTTTTATGATAGGAAAGTTAACCCTAAGTTTCATATGCAAAGTCACATTCTCACCATTAATTTTGTACATTTATATGCATATCATCAAATATTTTTATAACATTTGCATCTTTTGTAATTCTCTGGATATGAATACATCTTTTCACTCCCTAAACTCTTTTAGGGCGGATTATAAGTGATTACATTTAATTTTCCTGTAGGGACCTAGCGGAGGTCAACTTATACTTTTGCATGAACATCGGAGTTGGGGGCATCTGTACATGCGTTCACACCTTGACGCCACTACTTGCCAAGAAATGCTAGAAGAAAATTCTGCAATTACCTTGCCGCTTTTGGGTACTACTCCAGCAGACTCCTCTGCTATATCTGGGCATTGTTTGCAGAAGTTGGCAGGGGACAAGTGGCGGATAATGATTGGTAGATAAGGAGGAATAAAAAGAAGAAGAAGCAACGTTGAGAGGGGTTCCGCATCCGAGACGAAGGATGAGCCGCCATTGGAGCTTTGAAGAAACTAGAGTTGAGGAATGATCGAAGGATTGTTCTAGGTTGATTTATGCCAGATTTCAGGAAGGAAAAAGAGGATATTTGTGGAAAGTATCATTAGTATTTTTGTAATTTTAGCTTTTGCAAGTTTTCAAAGATGAATTTTTGTTTAGATAGTTTCTTGATTTTATAATGGTTGTGATTGGCTAAACGTTTAAGCTTAGACATGGGAGGACTTGAGAACTCTACCTTGCTATTTTGAAACACTATTATATGATTTAAATGTTTCCATATAACCTTTCAAACTGCTCTTGTATAATTTGTTTATTTCATGCGTTATTTTTGAGGTTGTGGGTTTCTTGTGATTCTTATCTTGGTGGAGGGTATGAGCCAAGGGGAGATATATTGTGAGGGCATTACTAGATCCGAGAGGAGAGTAGTGCTTTAAGAGGTATGATGTATATCCTATCTTCATGGGGTGTAGGCCGAGAGGTCCTCAACGGGTATCTAGAGTAGGTTGAAGAGAGAGTATCTAATGCATCGAGGGATTGCATGTGCAAATCTCTAGGGATTGGAGTTGCATGCCTTGACTACAAGGGTAGCTAGGCTTGTCAACTTCATATCTCAAGTTATTATGTGCTTAATGTTCTGTTAGCAAATTAGAGTTTGAAAATGACTTCCATATCTCGGTGATTTCTCATATTTGAGTGATTATTCTTCTTTTGCATTTGTTCTGCTCATGCTCACTTTAACTATTAAAAACACCAAAAAATATTGTGTTTCATTTTTCTTTTCAGATTCAAGTTCCATTTAATCTAATTTTCTGCACAAGATTTTTTCCCTTCTGATTCGATTTGTGGTAGGATAGAGTATATAGTTGGATCGTGAAAGTCTGATTTCTCTATGAATTTGATCCTAAAATACTACAAGGAAGATCGTATACTTGCGGTTGGAGCTATGCGTTTAGGCAATATTTACTACTTGCTCATTTTGTTGGATCCCGTTCGGTTGCCCCCAGGTCCAGAACTGCCACACCTAAAAATTTGGAACTGGGTGCATTTTCACATCAATCACACAACATAATTTTTTGCTCATCAAGATTTTGGCACCGTTCAAGATAGATTTTGATTTTTCACATTCAAATCTTTGTTTGATACCGAGCTAAATCATCAACTTTCATTGTCTATATTCGTATATCATTGTCTATAATCCACTTTTTTTCTTTCATTTTGATTGTTTTCCTTTTTCTGATTAGTTCTTCACATTTTTTGCTTAGTTTCGGTCTTCCACATTATTAATTGATATTACACTTACATCTAATTGTATATGCCAAGCTCTAATAGTTGCAGACGACGAATCGAGAGACTTTGATCTTGAGATGAAAAGAAATTTCAGGATAAGAAAAAGCACACAAAGGGAACTTAGGCGACGAGCTCATATTGCTTAGCTGCAGATTGAAATGGCTAACTCTGATGCAACTAGACCCTTACAGGAATTTTGTACGCCCACAACTGTCGGATTAAACTCGGAGATTGCTCGGCTAGTAGTTAATGCCAATAATTTTTAGATGAACCCTGCACTTATCACAGTTCTTGGACATAACTAGTTTGGGAGATTTCCCACGGAGGATCCAAATCAAAACTTGATCACGTTCCAGTAGATTTGTGACACATTCAAATGCAATGATGTGTCAAGTGTTGCAATTAGACTCAAGTTATTTCTATTTCCTCTAAGAGACTGGGCCAAAACTTGATTGAGATCAATTGAGCCTGAAACCATAAGGACATGAGATGAATTAGTAGCTGCCTTCCTATCAAGATTCTTTCCCCCAAAAAAGATAGTGGGAATGAGAAATCAAATCATCTCTTTTCTGCAATGGGAAAATAAAACCATATATGAGGCACGAGAAATATTTAAACAAATATTGAGGAGATACCCTCATCATGGATTTGAGAAATGGATGGTGGTTCAAACTTTCTATAGTGGATTAGCTCTTGTGAGCAAGAGTTCTCTTGACTCAGCAACCGGGGTAGGTTCATGGCGAAGAATACAAACAACGGATATAGACTCATCGAGGAAGTCACCATGAATCATCATAATTGGATGCAGGACATGGCTAATCAACAAAACCCTCAAGTGAGCACCATTCCATGAATTGAGAATTGAGATCAGTTTACAACCGGGTTAGAGGTGATTGTCCAAATCTGAGAGTATTTGCTGTTGAAACTACCCTTGGGAGGAGTGCACCTACCCCACCTGGTGTGATAGATGTGGATCACCATATCACATGACAAATAGCTATAATGCTCCAGGGTACAATGTGCAAGAGGTCCCTGAAGAACAGATGAATACTCTGATCCCTTATGGTCAAAATCAGCAAATGGGGAACAGAACTTCGCAGCCTTACAATCAACAATACCATCAAGCTTCCCCTGGATTAAGTCACATCCCAACTTATCCTACAAGAATCAGCATTTTCAGCAACCTTAAGGTCAAACTATTTTCAGCAACCCTAAGGTCAAACTCAGACTTTCAAGACAAACCTACAATTGTCACCAACTAAGTCTAACCCACAAAGATACTTAACATTGCCACCTTCCCAACAGCAGCAGATGGCCCCAACTCCAAAAAATTCCAATTTGAAAATTATAATGGAACAATTAATGAAAAATCATGAGCAACATAATAAGGTCATAAAGCAACTATCTCTAAAGGTAGAAGGGTTACTACTCACAATAAGATTTTGAGAACCAAATAGCCCAACAAACCAACATGGTTTCAAGACCACTTGGGATGTTCCTTGGACAACATGAAGCCAACCCCGAGGAACGTTGTCAAGCCGTGACTCATCGAAGTGGTAAACAATTGAAACAACTGAAAACACCTGAAACCAGCCCGAAAAAACCTGAAGTAGTTTGTCCATCCTAGGGGAACTTTGAAATTTCACTCAAGATTACCTAAACAACACCAAAATCTGATTGAAACACCTGTTGAGAACTGCAAGAAGAAACAACCCATAGACACAACCACCTTTCCTTTTCCTTAGAGGTTAATGAAGATACAAAATGATCAACATATTACAAGGTTTTTAGACATTCTAAAAAAATTATATTTGAATGTTCCCTTTGTTAAAGCATTGCAGCAAATGCCTACATATTCCAAAATTTTGAAGGATATTTTGTCAAAGAAACGAAGGATTGATGTGTATGAGACCGTAGCTCTAACAGAGGTAGCCAATGCAGTGATTCAAAATAAATTGCTTCATAAGCTAAAAAATCTTGGCAATTTTCAGTCCTTTGTGATATAGGGAATTTACATGTTAGTAGAGCTCTCTGCGACTTGGGGCAAGTGTCAATTTGATACCCTTGTCTTTATGCAAGGAATTGAATGTTGGAGACATGAAGCCAACCAGTATGACATTATTGTTGGCTGATAGATTAATGAAATACACCCACAATATGCTTGAAGACATACATATAAGAATAGGAAAATTTTACATACCGGCTGACTTTGTAGTGCTCGATATGAAAGAATATCTGAACACACCATTGATTCTGGGTAGGCCATTCTTCGCAACAACAGGGGCCGTGATAGATGTCAGGATTGGTAAGTTGTCAGTTCAGCTAGGAGATGATAAAATTGAATTCAATTTAGCCCAAGATATGAAGGCTCCTTCTATGCACGAAAGTGTAAATAAGATGGAAGAAGCTCTTGAAGAGACAATTCAAGAAGTATCTACAGTCATTCAAATGAGAGACTTAAATTGCAAAATTTCTTTTGAGCTAGATGAAGTGAATGACGATACTATTGTGAACCAGTCGGGTGGGAGCACCCCTCCGCCATCAAGGTGTGAAGATACTCTTGTTGTCTTCCTTGAAATAGCCTATCTCATTTCAGAAATGGCAATCCTCTCCTCAGATGATTCCAATGTTGCACCTCAGATAGAGATTAAATCTCTTCCCTCTACCCTCATATATGAATTCCTTGGACCCAACTCAGCATATCCTGTAATTGTGAACTTAGCCCTTGATCCTGACCAAATTGATCAAGTACTAAAGATCCTTCAAAAGTACAGGAAGGCCATAGGTTACACCATGAGTGATATTAGAGGTTTGAGTCTATCCCTATGCATGCATAAGATACCTTTAGAAGAGAATGCCAAACCATCTATAGAGAGTCAAAGGAGACTAAATCATAATATGCAAGATGTGGTGAAAAAGGATATTCTAAAACTTTTAGACTCAAGCATGATTTACCTATCTCTAATAGCCCTTGGGTCAGTCCTATACATGTGGTGCCCAAGAAAGGCGGTTTGATAGTAGTAGAAAATGATAAGAGTGAGAGTATCTCGACTCGAGTAATTTGTGGGTGGACGATGTGTATTGACTTTAGAAAATTGAGTAAGGCAACTAGGAAAGACCACTTCCCCCTACTCTTCATTGACCAGATGCTTGAGAGGTTAGTCAAACATGAGTACTTTTGCTACTTAGATGGATTTTCATACTTCCTCCAAATACCAATTCACCTTGACGACCAGGAGAAAACCACTTTCACTTGCCCTTATAGCACTTCTGCTTATAGGAGAATGCCCTTTGGGCTATGTAATGCACCTGCAACTTTTCAAAGGTGTATGCCAATAATCTTTTCATATTTCATTGAAATTATCATGGAGGTATTCATGAACGATTTTTTTTTTCTATGATTTGCACATGATTTGAAATTATCATGCTGCCTTGCAATCTTTGTTGCCATCACAAAATGGGTCATCTCTTTATATTGATCATGTTGGAGTACCAATCTCCAACCCTAGTGAGGGGGAGGACTCAAACATGTTTGGAGGATACACAAGTAAATATGGCGTCACCAAGAATGTTAGTTTCTGAAATGACAATAGTTAATGATGCACTTGCCTTTAGTCCAACAAATTTGGACGGTACAATTATTCAAAGTTCTAATGTTCCTATAGTTCACTCACCTAGGAGACCTAAACGTCAATGAAAATCACCAACTTATCTAGATTTATATGTGTGTCATACTGCGCTTGCTGATATCACCACTTTCGAAACAACTAGTCCTCTCACATTTTCTAAAATGTTGTATCCTATTGCGCACTATCTTGACTCAAATAAGTTCTCTTCATCCTATAAATCTTTCTTGGCTGCATTGCATACGGATTGCGAACCTAGTTCCTTTAAGAAAGCTATGCAGGATGAGTGTTGGCATCAAACTATTGCTGAGGAAATTAAAGCATTAAAGCTAAATAACACTTGGCCCTTACAACAATTTCCTTCTGGAAAATGAGCAATTGTTTGTGAATGGGTGTATAAAATCAAAAGACATGCATATGGCACAATCGAGTACTATAAAGCACGTCTTGTTGCAAAGGGCTACACTCAAATAAAAGGAATTGATTACCATGATACTTTCGCTCCAATTCTAAATTAGTCACGGTCCGATATTTTCTTGCAATTGCAGTCTTTAAAAAGTGGGAACTTCACCAACTTGATGTTCACAATGCTTTTCTCCAAGGGGAACTTGATGAGGATGTCTACATGTCATTACATCCTGGTTTTCATTTGAAAAATTATGGTCTTGTTTGTAAATTGAAGAAGTCTCTTTATAGCCTCAAACATGCCTCTCACAATTGGTTTGCTAAGTTCACTACAACCAAGGGCAGAGCTAGACAAATTATTCAGGTGGTGCATATTATAAAATAATATTGTCATAAAACATTATAATAGTAAATAATATAAAGAACGTTTCAAAAATTATGACATCTATCTCAATAATTAATTTCGACAATATTTCAGTTTTTAGAATTTATCGATAATGACATCATTAGTGATAGTAAAAAAGAATATTTTTCCGAAATATGTTACTAGATAATTATTCATCTATTCGTCACCTATTCAATTGCACAATTTAATCTTCACAATATTCATATCTAATTTAATATAAAAAAATAATATGACAATAAAATTCTATATAAAATTTTAATGTATTATTTTTTAAATTCAAATACATATAAATTAATAATGATTAACATGGAAAAATTGATGTTAAAAAAGTATAAAAAAATAATTATGGAGAAAAAACTTATCACTAGGTTCCAAGATTTCTTTTGCAATTTTAATTTGTTTTAAGAAAAATATTTTAATAGCTTCTTCAATATAAAGTATGCTAATTATATAGATGAAGTTAGTCATGTGATTACATTCTTATATTAATTTTATTTGAACTACAACACTAATTTAATTTAAGATGGGTTGGCGGCTAGAAGAAAAAAACCAACTACCAAAGTTTAAGATACCAAGACCGTTTGCCAATTATCCTATTGTTGACATCATGATCATTGCTACTAAATAAAATTTTAAAGTTTGAGGGGGTGCTGGTGAACCCCCTTGCACCCCCTCCCTCCGCCTTTGACTACAACACTACTTCAGTTTGGCTTCACCCAATCTGGGGCTGATCACTCTCTCTTCACACTTATTCTCGTACACAAACACATATATTATATGGCCATACTCATCAACGTTTATGACTTAATCCTTGCAAGTAACAACCCTGCTCACAACAAATTGTTCAAAGATTATCTGCATAGCGATTTTCATATTAAGGATCTTGGATATTTACGTTATTTTCTTGGTATTGAGATCTGGCATTTTCTTATGTCAACGAAAATATGCCTTGGATATTCTCGATGAATGTGGGAGGTTACGATGCAAACTTCCCTCACCCCTATGGAGCATCAACATAAAATCTCTCATGAATCAAAAGATCTTGTTTCTGAACCAAGACAATATCGTCGACTAATTAGTAGTCTAATCTACTTGATGATCACTCATCTTGGCTTAAGTTATCCTATTCATATTTTGTCTTAATTTATGTAGTCCCCGCAACAAGGTCATTGGGATGTTGCAATACAAGTTTTGCGCTATTTAAAATATTCCCCTGGTCAAGGTAGTTTTCTCAAGCCATCATCCTTGGTACTCAATGGTTACAATGATTCAGATTGGGCTAGTTGTCCGATAATGTGACAATCAATTTCAGGTTATTTAATAATGCTTGGAGGATGTCCTGTTAGCTGGAAATCCAAGAAGCAAAGAACAATCTCGTGTTCATCAGTCGAAGCTGAATATCGATCATTGGCATCGACAACCTGTGAGCTACTATGGATTTTGCCTTCTGTCTTCACTTGGTGTTTCACATCCAACTGCTATGCACATTTATTGTGATAATCAATCTGCTTTGCACATTCTTTGCAATGCAGTTTTTCATGAGCGCGCCAAACATATAATTGATTGCCATTTTTTTTTGGCATCATTACAAGTCTAAGGCTATTTCAGCATCATACATAACTTCCCATATGCAATTTGCTGATTTATTTACAAAGGCACAAGGACGTAACCAATTCAAGTTTTTTTTGTCCAAGTTAGGCATTAAAAATCCTCATATGCCAACTTGAGGGGGAGTATTGGAGAGTACTAGTATCGCGGTGTATCACCGTGTAAAAACATTCTAACTACCGCAAGTATCATACTAAAAATATCATACATAAGTTGAAAGTCATAGTTGAAATAACAGAACAATAGATGATAAACCAAGATATAGTTTAGATATCTTCTCATATGTTAATTCTTTCTCTAGTAACTTATGTACCAAATTATATTAGATTTTTTTGCTGACAACACTATGTAATATGTATAAATACATTGATAGTGAATATAATTTATTGTGTGATTTTTCCCATCACATAAATATAATTTTTTTCCAGAATTATTTTACATCATACAAAATTATTGCTCAAAACATGACATCGGATGTTAGAATATAATATTTGGAACTACACAACATAATATTGTCGTTGAAAGAATGAATAGAACAATTATGGACAAAGTTAGATGTATGTTGGATATGACTAAGTTGTAAAGTCATTTTGAAGTGAAACTTTAAATATTGTGTGCTACCTGATTAATAGATCTTCATCAATTCCTTTAAGTTATGATAATCCTGTGAATGTGTGAGATGACAAATGTGTTTCTTATTCTCATTTGAAATTTTTTTGTTGCGAAACTTTTGCACATGTCCTAGTAACAAAGACATAAATCAAATGATAAGCCTCTGAAGTGCATATTTCTATGTTATGGACATAAATAATTGGAATACAAATTATGATATGTTGAGAAGAAGAAAATCATCAAAAGCAAAGATGTTATATTTTATGAATTTGAAACTTTTGCGAACTTTAGCACATAAAAAGAAAGATCAGTGATAATGTACATGTTGAATTTGAAATCGATGAACAAGTGGCGAATGTAAATTATTGCAAATGTTGAAGATATTGAGTAGAGGGAGCAAGCAATCACTCAACTTCACAATTTATGAGAGAGTATTATTCTTCTATCAAATATCTCAATTCTAAATATATAGTGATTAGTGAAGAGGAGAAGTCAACAATAAATTCAAGAAAAAAGTTTGAACATGATGTCGACATAAAAATTAAGCAATGATCTTGATGGAGCACCTCCTTCTCATGAACCATAGGGTAGATTGTTGGGCTGAGATGTCAAGTTCATTAGAAATTGTTGGAGATAGCAGATGGAGACTGATCATCCAATCCCTACTGGCGCCGATCCAACTGATAATTTCTAGGGGTATATATATTATCTTTGGAGTGGTTGCCCTAGCTCCATCATATATATGTTATCTTTGGAGCGATTATGTATATAATTTCATTATTTTGTGGGTGGTTGCCCTAGCTCCATCATATATATGTTATCTTTGGAGCGGTTATGTACTCTGGTGGTTTTGAACATCAACATAGTGAAAAACTCTCTGCGACGGCCGTGGACGTAGAAGACCCATCTCCGAACCACGTAAAATCTGTGTGTGTTTTTCTGTGTTTCTTGTGATCATTCTACTTCTGTTCTTCGTATTTCCCAACAACTGGTATCAGAGCCACGGTGTTAGTGGACGGTGGGAGCGATGGCGACAGATGATGGAAAGGTCAAGATTGAAAAGTTCGATGGTAAAGACTTCGGCTTCTGGAAGATGCAGATCGAAGACTATCTGTATCAGAAGAAACTACATCAACCACTTTCAGAAAATAAGCCA